>OY757273.1:2761344-2844836 GCA_963584085.1 Pyrausta aurata | reverse complement strand
ACTACGGCACGATTTCGCGCCGTAGCACGGTACGGCGCCGCGCCGTAGAGATGGGGCCGCGGCCTTAGGGCACGATCACGCTCAGGATGGTCCGAAATATAAATAGATCGTATCATTGCTTGACCAATAGAAAACAATTAGTCAACTACAAGCATTGTGAGACATAGACATATGGGCGTCTCAGTATTTTAATATAACAGTTAGAGAAGTTTTTATGCTTTTAGTAATGAAATGGAATAAACATCTTTAAAATAAGATAGTTTTATGAAAGATACGTCAAAATTTCGAGTAACTGTGAGTGGTTTTGTGCGCGTATTTCGAAATGGGACAAGCCTCCCAGAAGTAGGCCGCTCATACAAGTCGGATGTTCAACGTGTTAATTCTTATCTACTTTTTTATGCACGTTTAAGTTACGAGCTATATTTATAAGAAAGCGTGTTTTGAGTCTGTTTTGAATGATAGTTTTTTTTATTAAGGACACCGGACGCTCAAATAAGTACGCTTGAAAATTTACCCACGTCACAGAATATATAATAGCCCACGAGAAAGAATTAAATACGTGATTGTTATTTTTTTTTGAAATTACGTAACATTTGATAATTTATTAATAACAAACAAGAAAAAAATAAAACTAAGACATGCAACATAAAAAAAAATAAGACTACCCTATTCAAAAACGAAACTATTTTTTTTTTTTTTGGTGATTGTTATATTTTGCACGTTACTTACGTATTTTCCTGCATAGCCGATATCTCATGAGTATGTTCTTATTGCTTCAAAAAAAATCTATAGCTGCCTACCATTGATGTGCTTTTTTTCAGATCTTCCATATACTACATTGGATATCTGTACCTGGACCATTTATATGGTGGTACATTTGCTACAAATACTGCTTAAACTATGACCGTGAGACACAGCATCTGATGATAGTCGTAGAAAGACTGATCTCCGCTTTGATAACTACAACCCAAGTTTACTGTTTTATTCAACATAAAGGTAAGCCCTAATAGCTTAGAGTGAGGTGCAAATTAGCTTTCAACTAATTGACTGGAACGTGCAGAAAAAACATATTTAAAGTTTCAGGGGAAAATTGAAAAACATAGCGTTCTATTTCGGTTTCAAATGAGACCTTTGCTAAACTTCTATCACTTTACAAAAAATTCTATTACAAATAATTCTCTGGTGAGTTAGCTCGATACGTCCGTGCGTGATAATATGATACACAATACACTATTAACACCCAGAATAGTGAAGTTTACACGTCAAAGCATCGCATATACAATAGGCGAGTTGACTAAATATCAAAAACTAGATAATACATTACCTTAGTTAATATATTGATCAAATACTTACCTACATATTTTTAAAAATAAACATCATTTACATCATTCAATAAGGTTTTAAAAAAATTACTTTGAGTGTGTCTCAAAAACGCTCGAACTGCCATGGCGTACTAAATGACGTCACAGCGGAAGTTCGAAAGTTAGCAAACTAACTATGAAGAGCTGTCAATGACAGCAAAAAAGCCCGCAATCGCAAAAAGCATGACGTCACATCCTCTGATAAGCGTTTGCGGTCACATCACCAAATGTGGGTTTTGGAGAAACTAAATTATTTAAAATATTAATGATCCTAATTTAAATTCATAAATTAATTCGTTTTGATATCTCCAAACCATAATTAATCAATTCACTAGAAACTACCAACATTGTGATTTGTTCTTAGTAGAAAGAAACTAGGCTATTGCCTTGGGACAATGAAAGTATTTCGCTGACTAGTATAGATAACATACAGGGGAATTATTTTGTTAGACAATAGCAATAAATGTATTTTTCATTAAAATTAAAACCATTTAATTAAAATTGATAGAAAAAATATGACCTATATACAGGGTGTATGCTGCTGTTTCTCGATAAAAGTTTGCACTTCATCTTTTGTACAATTTCAATTGAGTATTGAAGTTTTTAACGAAAAAATTAATATATTTTTTTTATTGTTTTATTCAGGATTCTTGTACAAGTTCTTCGTTAAAGATTCTCTAAGGATAGTGGCGAGGCTGTCAATGTCTCTGTCCATGTGTCACTGGTGCATCAGCTGCCTCCTGTTCGCTGACAGATGGAGCTTACACGACTCGAGTGGTCTACAAATTGTAAGTTTATTAAATTGACCACTTACACACACATGTTTCTTTTAAATAATCATCCACTTTATATTACCCTTTCGTCATTAGGGTTTCTTTAATAATACTGAAATTTTATTCAATTCCAATAATATCCAATATATAACAGTATTGCGATCCAACTTAATCCGTTCAATTCCGAGGCAGTTCAATTCCAAAGGCCCAAAGGTATGACTGGTAGAGAATGCCATACGGCATTAAGTCCACCTTTTGTACAGTTTTTGGTTGTGCAATAAAGTATAAATAAATAAATAAAATTCCCACTCAGTGTAAACAAATATTATCAACATAATAATATTATAATAATTCTACAATGGTATGAATATTAATATTTATATTGTTATATTATAGTAAAATTATCAATATAATGCGAAATTGCAATAAGAATTGCTAATTTGACAGTAAAGCACACAAAGCACAGCGTTTTAACTGTCAAAACTGCATCGCAATACGCACCCAGGTCGAATTTAATACCTCATGTTTTTGGAGTCAATAATTAATTATGGAAATGGCGGCTTAATATGTCTGACACAATAACACTTTCAGTTTTGTTTTTTAAATGGGTTTGCTCTTGTCTCCAGGCTAGACCAGAGGCATAGACAGAGACGACGATGGAGCAAGCTCACTCCGAAAAAGCCTGTTCACTATAAGTTTGAATAATAATGTTAATGTATCTTTTGCAATTTCATAACACAAAAATACATGTGTTTTTTCAGATAGCGGACACCGTCAGTGTGTATGTACTGACCCACATAGTCGCTGTGCCCCTGACTTTACTCGTGGAGTACCCTGTCCAAAAGGTCGTGGATCGACTCCTCAACCAGACTGGGTATAGGTGGTTCGCGCCATTGAAAGCAAAGTCAATATAATGCCACCATGATTAACTACACAACTTTTCAAAGGCGTAGGTACCGACGACAGCACGTCATGCTAAGCACTGCGGTATCTTATGCTGTTAGAATAAGGGCTCTATTTCAACAATAATGTGTAGTCTGATGCACAGAACATAAAAAACGATAGAAGTAGTATTAACTCCTATTTGTATGAAAACCAGTGTGACCAAACTAACACATTTGTGATTATATCACATTATCACGCACACCAAGAATGTCTTGTAGCGATTGGTTACCTTTCAATGTCAGATAGTTTCGCTACCCGACACTAGATGCCTCTTATTTACTATCAGATAGTTCCGCCACCTGACGACAGATGCTATTTAAGAATCATTCATAGCTAGAGATGGGACATTTACTAGATAGATATTCATGTCGATATTTTTGTTATGGAACATGAGACAGCATTATGTTTAATCATATATTTTAAAAAATATACAAATTGTTAATGACTTCTTTATTGTAAGCTATAAATGACAAAAAATACCGGAATAAAGGCAATGTTCATTATGAGAAGAGATAAACGCACTCCAAAAAATCTGTATTTATTTACAAGAGACATTTAATTTACATTTATTCACTATGAAAATAATATTAAGTTATTAATTAAATGTGTTTATTAATTTACTAGCTTTAGCGTGCGACTTCGTCCGCGTGGAATAGTGACTTCTTTCTCCCGTTTTTTACACATTTACCACTATATCTTTGCTCCTATTAGTCGTAGCGTGATGTTATATAGCCTATAGCCTTCCTCGATAACTGGACTATCCAACACAAAAAGAATTATTCAATTCGAACCAGTAGTTTCGGAGATTAGCGCGTTCAAACAAACAAACAAACAAACAAACAAACAAACTCTTCAGCTTTATAATATTAGTATAGATATAAACAAGTTATTAATTATATACGAAAAAAAAAACAAAAAAGGAAATCCCTAAAGCTGGAGGGCGTAAAAAAATTATGGCAGGAAACGACAGTAAAAGACATTTTAATTTGGCATGCGATGTACAAAGATCCTGTATATTTAATTACCTTTTACTTAGTACTTGGCTTACTATTTTTTAGTATTTCGTTATTATATTTACATTTATTAAAAAAAACATCAATTTATCAACCTTTTTAAAAACTTTCCTTTTTTATGTCATACAATAACAAGTATCGATAGCTAACTTATCGATATTTTGATTTGGTCATTCCCTAAATGAGTAGCGTTTCGACAATAAGTAACAGTCAAAATACAGTTTCGACCTTATCTCTATGAACAGTGAAATGGTTTTAGGTTGTAATTTATATGGATTGTTATTTTCTGCAAAATTTACAATTTCTATTGAAATAATGATATAATATTACTTACCGATGATATGTTACGCCTCCTTTGGATAAATTGTTTGTAGTGCTTGTGTTTTTGCACTGTAATACAGTGCAGGTCGGCATATTTAAAGTTTTTTGTTCGTACAGCAAAACGTCTTAAAAGTTCGAGCAACTGTCACCGTCTGAAGCGCGTGGAAGGGGGCGGGAACCTAAGATGCGCCAAGCTTGGCTTATGCGTCGCTACACGGGGCCCGCCTACTTACTACTTCTACTCGTTTTTTATGTTCTGTGGTCTGATGTGCTGGCGACTGTACATTTGCGTTGGCGTTTAAATAACCTTTGAAAAGCAGAATTGTGTTTGCTTGCTGCGTATCTGATTGTTTTTTTATACAGCAGTTAGAATAAGATAAAAATTAGTATCGACCAGATACATATAAGAATTGTTTGAAAAAAAAAGTCAAAAAGTCGAATATTGAAAACATACTCGTCATTTTTTGTTGTTAACAAAATGATTCATTTTAAAATAAGATATCTCTCACAACCTTAAATTCATCCTTGAACACTGAGATATTTTTAAATCTAATAGCAAACTAATTTTATTTTCTGAATTATTTTAAAAGTTATAAAAAGATTGTTTACAATATTCGACGAGAATAGAAAAATGCTAATACTTAATGTCTATTGTACCCTAAAAAAAATTACAGCGTTTACGATTGTTTTGTTTTTTTTTGCCCTTGAACTGCACAAATTATGAAAAAACCTGACTTTTGGGGTTTTTGAAAGTGCCCCAGTATAGGTCGTGCGTACAACGCACGATAATATTGTTTTTTGTAGTCGTCAGTAGCTTTAATATAAGCCTGTGGTGAAGATGGCTCGCGTTTCAATATTTTTTTGTCTAGTTTTTACGTATTTCGTTGAAGTACACAGTGAAAAGGATCCAGGTAAAAATAAATGACTTCAATAACTTACGTCATAGTAGTACTAGACAAACCGTTATTAGGATTTAAAATACTATTATTCAGGATAATATCACATACTTTTTCATCTCTCTTCTCTTCTCTTGAGATCTCTTTTAGGGATAAGCCCACCTTTGTTCACATTGTGACTTTTAGTATTTTCTGTACATCTTATAAGTGCAATAAAGAATATATATATAATAAATAAATAAATAACAGTGAATATTGTAAAAAAAATACAAAATGTAGGTAGGTCTTATCAAAGTTATCAATTACAGGTTCGCTTAAAAGTGATGTTATTGTGTAGGTTTTAAATATTAACTCCAAATTATGGTAGGTGGTGTGGTGGATTGCCCCTTACCTTCCACACTGCAGGTTAATAAGAACCGGGGTTTTCCGCCTCTAAATACCCAGTCATAACCTTTCCTGACACACTTTTTCTTCAGCCTTCTTCTAAAAGTACCGATGTTGCTGCTAACACCAGGGGAACGCTTATTTGATGGCAGCGTGTTAACTCGCCATGTTACAGGATCGTCACTGAATATTGTAGAAAATTCATTGTAAAAAAGCTGACGTGTCGTATGTATGTAGTGATATGATGAATAAAAAATACATTAATTAAGTTCATACGTAGGTGTGATCTTTCGGCCTTCGTTCGTTTTTCTTTTGTTTAGTTTTTGTGTAAGTATTTTTAAAATATTATTTTTACAAGAGACATTTTTACAGCAGAAAAATACTTACTTCATGCTAACAACACATCTATCGGTCAAACCTTTGAAAACGTGAAATCAAACTCAAGAGGCCATTATCAAACTGATATTTATTTTCCTTCTCTTTCCTACACCCTAAATCAATCACCTTTAGTTGGGTCACGCACGCGTTTAGGTACCATCACACTCAATACACAGGTGTATTCCGCTTTTAGAGGCAGTCTTCCGCAAGCTTCCAAAACTCTTCCATTTGGATGACTTTGAGCAATGCCTGGAGAGGAAAGATGGCGTCTACTGCCTCGGACAGTTTGAAATCTACAACGATGTGCAACCGAACCCACTCTATGATTTAATTCAGGTAAAATACATAGAATGCCAATTGCAAAACATGCCGTTAAAATGAGAGCAAAGTCTTTAAGATCCCAGTGAGCGTAGTGTGAAGCAAAATTTTTGACATTTCGTGTAGACCAATTTTCTGATTTTCTGCAGCATCAAAAATATCCTTTTAACTTACGTAGCTATATCTATACTAATATTATAAAGCTGAAGAGTTTGTTTGTTTGTTTGAACGCGCTAATCTCCGAAACTACTGGTTCGAATTGAATAATTCTTTTTGTGTTGGATAGTCCAGTTATCGAGGAAGGCTATATGCTATATTACATCACGCTACGACCAATAGGAGCAAAGATATAGTGGTATATGTGTAAAAAACGGGAGAAAGAAGTCACTATTCCACGCGGACGAAGTCGCGGGCAAAAGCTAGTCTTTAATAAATCTTTAAAAGATTGTATCAGCATTGTTTACGCGAAATGCCAAAAATTTTGTTTAACACTAACAACTACCAATCGTAACATCACTGACCATAGGTAAACGAAGCGACGCGAAACGTCGCACATCGTATAAATTTACGTCATATCGTCTTCGTCAGCGTTTGTGCGATGCAAAGGTCCAAAGACGAATCACGTAACTTTTGTGTGCTGCATGCATACTGACACGTACCTAAAAGACCGCTGGCTAAATATGATCGCGCTCTTCACGCTTTCCTGAATCGCGATTGTATCTCCTCACTGCTCACCTAGGACATCAATGATCGGTCCAAATTCCAATTTAAATCTTTATTTTGCTAAGTGTTACATAAGAGTTCTTAAAATAATAATCAAGTCTTAAAACATCTCTCTATCTATAGGAAAAATCTCAAGATCCACACCTCTACAACCGGTCGTACCTCCACCGCGGCTATTGCTTGCCGACGCGTTGCCCGGGCGGCGAAGCGAACGCGTCGGCGCGCTTCGAGCGCTGCGTGGACGCGTGGGCGCGCGCACACTCGCTGCGCGCGCGCCTGCACACGCTGCACTACTGCCGCGCGCACGGACAGCCGCGCCCGGGTGAAGCTGACACCTCTGATTGGCTACACCATGTAGTTCTTTACTTTGCGTGCTTTATGGTCTCTATGGTTGTAGTTGGGACTGTCTACGACTTGTATTTTGCTAAGAAGGGGAGCAGTAAGTAAAGTGACACACCGTTTTTTCTTCATAATATTTTTTTACAAATCCAGATAAGTTCAAAGTCACATTGGCGTTGCGTTGCGTTCTATCCGACTCATTTCGTTGTGCCTTGTTGGTGGGTTAGTTTGCTGGGTTCTACCCGAGAGGTCTTGGATTTGAATCCCGGGTCAGACATGTTTTTCTGGTTTTTCTGTCTTGAAAATTCTCAGAATTGAAAGTCAACGGAGATAGACAGAGGTGCATTGCTCCAATGTCACAGAACTCTGTTAGTTGATTGGTTATTTGCAGAAAATCCATACCTGAAGTCATTTTCCATCCGAATAAGCTGGAATCATCTTACCTCCACCTTTCAAGATGTGGACCCTCGTCTAAGGGAGCTAGAAATATTTAATGGTATAAGGTTAGTACTTATTACTTATGTAACTTTTTAAGTTTGAAGCATTCTATCCATGCGTATAGGAAACGGCACCGTATTGACATCAAATAGGCATCAAGCATACGGAAAGCACGCAGCAACGCCGCATCGGGTCGGTTACGGATAGCAGACGCCTCGACGGATCGCATTTGCTACAACTTATGACAGTTCTTCTTGTGCATGACAGCACGTTTGACAGGGTGGACGGATAAGACGAACATCGAGCGACTAGCCGTAAGCGTGTGACAATTCATGCATCGATGATCAAGAGTGGGTCCCGAGTTGATCTCGATCCGAGGTTACCGCTATGAATTTGATAGTTATGCGTTGAAGTATGGAGTTTTATACATAGAATACTGATTAAATTTTCTGCATTCCCAAGCGGTTGACTGGTAGAGAATGCCCTAAGGCATTAAGTCCGCCAATTGTACAATTCACAGTGCAATAAAGTTTAAATAAATAAATACTGCTGTTTCCTTTACGGGTGGTTAGATCTGCTTCGACAAATTTAGAATACATTTAATGTTAACAATAATATTTAACCTGTTTTAGATTCTACTTGGGCATAGGATTGATACTTTGCCACGTTTATATTTTGACATCTTCTGTCTACCAATACAATCCAAGATTCATGGAAAAGGTACGAATACTTACTACTATAGGTAAACCGCTTCATTGAGACTTCGCCTGAGGGGTACAGGGACTTGGGGGAGGAGATAGCGGGTCGCGCGCGGGGTGCGGGCGGCGCAGGAATACCCGCCCGCACTTCTCACTAAACGCGCTCTCGTCTCCCCCCGCACCCCTTTGCCCCGCAGTCAAGGTCTCAATAAAAACAATATAGCTATGCTATGCAAGTTGTGTATTCTTGTACACACTTCGTAAATATTGTAAGAGATTTTCACTTTCTATTTCTTGTTTCAGTTTCTAAATGCTCCTAATGGTTTCATGTTGGGCGCGTCTATGGTATTCACGTTAACTTTTATTATAATGTCGAACTTTTTGACGGCGTACAACATTTTGGTATGGTCCCAGAAAGTGAATTTTAGTCTGAAACTTTTCCCTGTGCTGGTAATAAAACGAATTATAAGGTACGTATTTAACCGGTATTAGTTACTTACAAAGTTATAAATGTGGTTGGGCTTTTTTACATTTGTCCTTATAAGTTCCGGCTAGAGTTACACGTCCAATACTGCATACAAATAACTATCCATATTTTAGTCATTCGTTGGGTCTTGTGTCCTTCTAATAATTTCAATAATGCACGCACAGAGCATAACTGTCTTTTGAGGATAAAGGTACCTACACTAAAAGTCAGGGTCGGACTCGCGCACGAAGGGTTTCGTAACTAAGGCCTAGTACGGAACGCTTCGAGCGTTCGAGCAATAAAATGGCGTTTGTTTAATGTTAGCCCCATTCAAATATTTCTTTTTTTTTTGGTTTTAGTATTTATTGTTATAGCGGCAACAGAAATACATAATTTGTAAAAATCTCAAGTGGTTAGCTATAGCGGTTCTTGAGATACAGCGACAGACAGACGAACGGACGAAGTTTTAAGAACCCGTTGTTAACCTTTGAGAACGGAACCCTATTCAATCTAGCACTGTTGATAACCGCAACTATTACATTTCCAACACCTATGTGTTGGGTGGATGAGATCTCTTTCAGGGATAAGCCCACCTTTGTTCACATGGTGACTTCATGTATTTTCTGTACCTTATAAGTGCAATAATATATAAGTAATAATCCTAAAAACGAGTGGTTTAGAAGGACTGAAAAAAAAATGTGCCGATGCTTCTTCTTCTTCTTCTCAGTCGTATCTTCATTTCTGAAGGTCGTGCCCGTCTTGGTAAGCCTCAGTGGATGATCTTACGAGGTGTTTCCACCCCACTCTGTCTTCAGCTTGTCTAAGAGCGGCAGTCACCGGGAGCCCCGTGATTTCTTTTATAGAGTCAGTCCAGCGGCTCGGCGATCGGCCTCTAAGTCTTTTGCCTTCCACTTTGCCCACCACCACAAGTTTTTCGAGATTATCAGGCTCTCGTCGCGCTATATGTCCAAAGTAGGCGAGTACGTGCTGGTACCGATGTTTCAGCAAAACGTTATAATGGCGCTCCATAGATAAATTAATTTTATCGTTGTATATTTACAGATTATATCCAGTGTACATTTTGCTAAATGCCTTTGCTGCTACATGGTGGAGGAACTTCGGCGATGGCCCCTTGTGGCCAGTTCTTTTAGCCAAAGAGGGTGCGATATGCAGAAAGAAGTTCTGGGCGACAGCTGCCTTCTTACAAAACTTTATTAACAGGAAGGAACTCTGTTTGGTGCAAACTTGGTAACTATGGTTTTTTATTTGACAATGATATGAATACATAAAAAGTAATGTGGGACTCGGGGTTTGGATCAGTAGGAAATAAACAGGAATTAATTAACTTCTTCTTTACCCTTTTTATAATAAATACGTCTTTACTCCATCAGACTCAACTTTAGACTCCCACACTCCTCTCATGTCAATCATAACGTCAACTTCCGCGTTCCTCATTCAAATTTAAACGTTCTTCTCCTTTCTCTCTCGCTCTAGTCTGTCATCTCATACGTCTTACGTTCCGTTCCACGTCCTTATCCTACAGTAATATAATCGGAAAACACACCAATAAATTGTCTTGGTTTTGAAGTAAGGATGGAATGTTCTTCCTTGAAGTACGAATACCAGGCAACTAGTATGATTGATTATTTATCATTTACCTTCTTTTTAACCCTAGAAAGATAATCTGCGCCTCAGGGGCGCACGCAAAATACATATATCGCTGTCTTTTTCCAAAAAGCGCGTTCTCGATCTTGCCACGGCAGGTAATCTCAGTGGTCGCCGAGTGCTACAGCGGGGTGTTTGCGTTTCACCGGTAAGTACTTTGGTTTTGCTGCTTTCAGTAGGTGTTGCGCTCGAGGAGCGCATGATTATCTTTTGTGTAACTGTTGGCGGTATACATAAAGGTTAATTTGTAGTTATTTATATCATTATTTATAGCTTTATTATATGTTTTAGGGTCTAAAATCGTGGCACGAAATAGATACTTGTATGAGGAGGACATAACATATGCGCTGTATGAGGAAGATGATGATGACATCCAGGTTGCAGACGAGGACAGTGAGTATTCTAAAACGATCTGCCGGGACCGCTATAGAAGCTGCATGCATTACCAAAATCGTGTGGAAATGAAGCTGAAGATATACTAGATGAACCGGAGAGAAAAAAAGGCGATACTGTGACCTATGTACATCTAAAAAAAGGCGGATGTCAAAAATGACTTGCGCTAAATCCATCTGTGGAGAACACAAAAAATATGTTTGTGTCGACTGCAGTTAGTCCAGTATTAGTCTCAAAGATATTTTTTTTTATTTTTTATTTATTGATAAGTAAAATAAGGCATTACTTGCTGTTTAAGATGTCTCATAGAGCACTCATTATGTCTTATTAAAAGAAGAATGATATTTTTGTTACTTTTTCTAAGAGGTTAAAACTTTGTGTTCTGTTTTTTATAAATATAAATAATTATAACAAAATTTCGACTTTAATTACTTGTTTGGCGCAACTGGTATAGGAAGGCAAAGGGAAGCGCTTCCTACCGGCCGGGTGTTATGGCCGGGGACCAAGGTCCGATGTTCACCGTCTTGGTTTATTCATATATAGTTAGGTCCGATCTAAATCTTTAATATCGCGGTTCAGTCTCCATACATCGACTAACAGCGCCATCTAGTCGTGTCGAGCCGAGTCAGCGTGTTGCGATGATATGTAGTGACATTGGTAGATCATAGATGTCGCTACATCACTCCCCTCCGAAGAACCGGAGGTTGATTGAGCCACGGTGGTTAAGCTCAGCAGTCTGTGCGTAGTGAGCTTGCAAGTGCCAGTGTTCGACGATAAGCCGGGATGTGCATGCGCGATGTCCACGGTGAGTCGGGATGGGCATGCTTGATGTCCACGGTGCGTCGAGGTGCGCGATGTCCACGGTGAGTCGGGATGAGATGCGCGGTGTCCTCACGATAAGTCGGGATGAGCATGCGTGATGTCCACGGTGAGACGGGATGTACATGCGGGATGTCCACGATGCGTGAGGATGAAGCTCGAAGTCCACGGTGAGTCGGGATGGTGAGCTGGGTGAGGCTGCCGAGGAACCAGGAAGAACCGGTGCGGTCTGCGGTGGTGTCCTTGAGGCTGGGACTGGCTTGGAGGAGACTGCTGGCTGGGTGCGGCTGGCTGGTGGTGGGGAGAAGGAGGCGACGCTGACGACGACGGTGCGGCTTGACGGGTATGGATGGTATCACGTCGGGGTCACCAATTTGGCGCAACTGGTATAGGAAGGCAAAGGGAAGCGCTTCCTACCGGCCGGGTGTTATGGCCGGGGACCAAGGTCCGATGTTCACCGTCTTGGTTTATTCATATATAGTTAGGTCCGATCTAAATCTTTAATATCGCGGTTCAGTCTCCATACATCGACTAACAGCGCCATCTAGTCGTGTCGAGCCGAGTCAGCGTGTTGCGATGATATGTAGTGACATTGGTAAATCATAGATGTCGCTACACTTGTATAAGGCATAAACATCATACTAAACTAGTTTGTTTCCGAAAAAAAAACATTTCAGGTGACTTATAGACCTAAACATAACATGCGCTCAAAAGGCGCATGATTATCTTTTACGTACCTCCCAACATGATTATCTTTCTAGGGTTAATAATTATTATTCTATTTCTTTGTCGAACCCCAACAATCATTTCTGCTTAGCCTAAAGGTATGATTGGTAGAGAATGCCTTAAGGTATTTCTTAAGACTGTCATACCTTTGGGTGGGCATAATGCCTTCATTAAAAGTCCACCTTTTGTACAAATTTTGGCTGTACAATAAATTATACATATTAATAAATAAATAAATATGATCATAGGCATCTCCTATAACACCAAATAAACAATTGCCGCTTGCGAGATTCGAACAGAATAAATAAAAACTAGAATATTGAAAGTTGATTATCATTTCTTCAGCCTAAGCTATTATAATAAATGTACTCTTTTATTTCAGGATACTAGCAGTAGACCTACAGCTGCATTTGTTCACGTTATTCTTAACCCTGATACTGCTTAAGCATCGGCAGCACGCAGTGAAAGTTCTTTCAGTTTTGTTTGCAGCAGCAACCGTATTGGTAGCACAGCAAGCGTATGCGCATGATCTGATACCTTCTTACCTCTACATGACACCTGAGTGAGTACAAACTGATCTTACTAAGCTGTTAGATGTTACAATAATTTATAAGATTCTTAAACTTTCGCGTTGCATCATAAATACACGATTCGCATACACGATCGCGATCGCGTTAATCCCTGTGTGTCTGTGTATTCTTCTGCCGATTTTGGGTAATGGCGGCTCCTCTCAATAGAATATAAGTACGCAGGAGATATTATAATGCCCAGATGTGTGCGCAATACACAAGTGCACTCTCTGTTCCTTCACTCTCATTTATTCGGTGAGACGGCAATGAGAGATCAGGCGCAGGCTTACGTGTTTTCCGAGACACTGGGGTGTCATCACCACTAACTTCCTAACTTCGAGCTGTTTCCGAGTATTTTCAAGACAGAAAAACACAGAAACAAATTTCGGTCCGAACCGGGATTCGAACCCGGGACCTCTTGGGTAGCAACCAGCGAGGCAGTCATAAGGTTATAAACCTTCTAAGCTCCTTCCAAAGACGCAGCAATACATAATATTTCTCGGTCTATTCTACATTCACGCTAATAATAATATACCTATGTTCCTATTACTTATTTTCAACAAAGGAGTTCCATCTATTCACCATAAGAGAGTTTTTTCTCTCAACTTGACTGAAAGGAGATGGTACCGTTTTAAAATTTCATGGTTTTATAAAATAATCGTAATACCAACTCACTGGATTAGATACCTCTTTATTGTTTCAGGATATTCCGAAATGCCTTCATAGGTGCGGACTCATTCTTCGATCTCTACATACACCCTATAAACGGGTTGATGGCTGCTATAGCTGGCACCATGCTAGCTTTCATCCACTTGGACCATCAAGAACGGGGCATCAAAATGGCCAGGTCTAAGGTACAGTGGTAACGTATCAACTTTCTGCATACCAAAGCGGTTGTCTGGTAGAGAATGCCCTAAGGCATTAAGTCCGCCAATTGTACAACTCACAGTGCAATTAAGATTAATTAATAAATGTTAATACTTTAAGAACCCGAAGTGCAGCCACGCCTAATTTCAGCAGGTGTCAACTAAGTGAAGCCACTATCATCATCATCATCACCAGCCAAAGGACGTCCACTGCTGAACATAGGCCTCCCCCACGGCTTTCCATTCCACAACGACCGGTTGTAAGCAGTCTGCATCCAGTGCAATCCTGCGATCTTTACAAGGTCGTCTGTCCATCTTGTCGGTGGACGTCCTACGCTGCGCTTTTGGTCGAAGGTGGAGACCCTTCGACCAAGAACTTTTCTGCCCCATCGGCCATCAGTTCTACGCGCTAACCAGTCTTCAACCAGTGTGTTACCGGTGATGACATACGGATCAGTAACGTGGTCTCTTACTATGGGCCTCATAAAGAAGCTCAAAATCACACTACGAGCGATGGAGAGGGCTATGCTCGGTGTTTCTCTACGAGATCGAATCAGAAATGAGGAGATACGCGTAGAAGAACTAATGTTACGGACATAGCTCTACGAATCAGTAACTCAAGTGGCAGTGGGCAGGGCACATAGCGCGTAGAAGCCACTAACTCTTGATTAATAATGTACCTATACGTTATTTTTTTTATCCTGGGATAAATCATCGTGCGCAAGTGGGCCTTAATCTATTAATTAATCAACGGTTTATTCTCGAACGGTAACTATACGACTGACTCGAAGTAAGTAAACGCCCTAATAATGTGTTTTGCTCTTTTTCAGATACTGGTGTGTTTACATTACTTATCTCTGACCGTGATTGTGTACGCGTGGTGGTACTTAGCTTATACACACTTCAGACATTTCGACCGACCGACGCAAAACCTCATGGTGGCCGTAGAAAGGGTGGTAAGCGCCATACAAGGGTGCTTCGTAATATACTCATTCATTAATTATAAAAGTAAGTGTTTAGTTTTGAGTACTATAAGGCTAGGATTAATTCATTCCAGATCAGTACAAGATCGCTTACAATTTAAGGCTTACGTGAATACCTAAGTCAATGCATCACAATAAAATAAAATATAGCAAAATGTAATATCATTTATTCGGACAGTTTGGTGCAAACATTTAGTTTGTACATTCGTTTATTAGGTGAACGGTTTTGCTTCTATGATGAGATAAGTTTTCATCAGATGATACGAACGTCAGCACGTCAAGCTAAACACTGCGTATCCTATTATGCTTTAGGAATAAGGGCTATTTTCAACAAAAATGTATAACCTGATGTGCTGTCGACCATTCTGTCCCTTGTGTCTGTTATGGCCAGTTTCACAATGTCCTAATAAGCTCTGGTTAGCGTATATTTGACTTAGCCGTTGGTTTATGCTTATTTGACGATGGTGAATTATTTTACAACACCTAACCTAATTTTACAACACTCATTTACTTTCTTGTTTTAATTCGTCTTTCAACTAATAAATGATGATAAATAATAAGTGATAACTGATCAATAAAAAAATATGTTTGTACAATAAGCAGTCTGGACATCCTTGACGAATACTGTTACAAAATGTTATTGTTTTAGGTTTCGGACACTATCACTTTTCTTGGCGCCCCTTGAGAATATCAGCTAGACTGGCGCTATCTGTGTCAATGAGCCACTGGTGCATCAACATTCTCTTGTTGACGAACCGGTGGACCCCGCATGATTCCAGTGTTACAGGCATTGTAAGTTTTATTTTTAGGGCTAAATTTAAGTAAATTTTCACAGACAAATCAATGATACAAAAAAATATCGTACTCGTATAGTATGTTTGCAACAATAGATATTAATATAGTAAAATTAATACTGATCCATTTTCAAATATATGTTGTGTATATGTTTATTTTTCTTTTAATCTTTGTACAGTTTTGTAATTTTTATATGTAATATTGTGTACGTGTGTGTTTGTGATGTTTACCAATAAACGATTTTTCTTTCTTTCTTTCTTTCAAATAATAGGTTAACAACATATAACACTTACCATAGATGATGAACTTTATCAATATTGTATTATTGTGCCTTAATCTTATTTATCATCTTTTAGTGATCAAAATTATCTTGAATCAAGTTGATTATTTGAAGTTAATTAGTAGAGGACACCATTTTTTTCTGTATCGGCAAACTTTTTTAAATATCCCGCCAACTTGGCCACAGCCACAACACAACGCTACCAACAGTTTCCGGTTCCCAATGCGTTCCGTTTCACCATATGATACTTATGAACGTTGTTAACTAAACTTAACGTGAAATAAAAATCAAGCAATATCATTAACAAATAATATTGAAGAATACACACAATTCTCATTTTTTTTATGAGTGCTAATTGAAATAATGTGTTGCTTTATTATTTTTTACAGATAACGGATATCATTGGAGTGCATATTCTAGCCCACATAGTAGCCATACCCCTGACTTTGATCGTAGAATATCCTCTACAGAAGGTTCTGGATCGAATCCTCAACCAAAATGGTCTGCGCTGGTTTAACCTTGCAAAGGGAAAATCAAAATAAATCTAAAGCCAATTTATATTTTTTTCATATTAAATTATTTTAAAAAAATGCGTCAATTTTATTACTTATCTTCCTTGTCTTTGCTGGTGGCAGGGTGCACATCAGGTTACCCACTTTTGTTGCAAACTAGCCCTTATTACAACTGCATAATATGCCGCAGTGTTTACCTTGACGTGCTGTTGTCAGTACTTTGTACTTTATATTCTTTTTTATATGATACCATTGTTAAAATTGCACTGTTTGCTTTAAACATTGCGAGAACAGACTCATTAAATTATTTAATGAACTAAGAATGCAGGAAAATAAGCTTGACTAAAATTGAAACAAATAGTATCAAATAATAATCGCTTCTAAAAAAAGGAATATTAGAAAATATTCTAAAAATAGTAATATTTAAAACTTAATTATTCGATATGATATCAATTGAAATATTTCACATCACTAACAATAAGTTTAGTTTCTTTTTGATTCCCTCTCATTCATTCGTTCATTACGCTCATTCAGTTTAAATGTGAACGCACACTTATCCAAACCGAATGCGCCAAACGAATCGAAGTCAAGGAGGCCTCGCACACTCATATCCGCACCGGACGAATCAACCGTGCCGAAAGAATCGACCGCGTCGAAGAAGTCTCATGAGATAGCGCTATGAATGAGTGACAGCTAAAGGTGGGAGTGAGTAAGAAGATGTTACATTTAACACCCGGCGAGTCGTCCGAGTTGACTGCTTAATCCGCGCCGAATCTGATGACGTCATACAAATTCGTCTAGGATTGTGAAGTGTGCGAGGTTTCATAAGATTTCATATAAAGAATTCAAAAATTCGTTCTACTTGTTTGGCGCGTTCGGCTCGGATAAGTGTGCGTTCACCATAATTCATAAAATCGAAGCTGGCTTTGATCTTGAAAAATCGAAGCTAGTTTTCTTTGTCTATGGTTTTATTTCGTTCATTCATTCATTCCATGAATCCGCCATTTTGAATATTTCTGTCGATTAATGACAGACCGGGTGGATGAAATAATTTTAATTTTATCCTTCTGCACGGCAAATAGAAAGCCAAATTTGTGTTGATGAAGTGATTTGAAAAGCGTAAACATGGCACGATACGGTCAAAGACCGGAAAATGCCCTGAAACGGGCCAGTGGTAAGTACACATCAACTTTAATATTACCACGTTGCATGTACGATGACTTTCGCCTGTATAATCTCATGTTTTATCATATTCTCCCGTACTGATAGACACTAATGATCTAATCTTCATTGAAATTGTATATTTTGATGGATTCATGCGTTCTGGAGTTGCTAATGAAATTACGTAAAAACATAACCCAACCGAAATGTCCTTCATTTGTACGTTATTTGCAGAGTTTATGGACTTGGATAAGCCTGCCCGGGCTTTGGACACCTTACAAGAGGTGTTCCGTAACAAAAAATGGGCTTACAATTGGTCGGAGTCAGTTCTGGAGCCGATCATGTTCAAGTACTTGGAGCTTTGCGTCGACCTTCGCAAGTCGCACATTGCGAAGGAGGGGCTGTTCCAGTATCGAAATATGTTCCAGTCTGTAAATGTGGGGTCATTAGAGCAAGTGATAAGGTATGTACAAATGAGAAGTGATACTGGTGTGGTTTATTAGAAGAGTATCTGAGTCACTTGTTTATTAATACCTAGTAAATATTTTTTTATATTTTACACATAATAAAATAATACTATTTGTTTCCTTGTGTTCTTATTTACTTAGTGTGTGTAGCTCTTATTTACTTTCTGCACCAGCCCAACTGAATGGCTCTGGCTGTAGACTCTTATACCACTAAATCACAAGGGAAAATAACAGAAAGTATGTACGCAAAAGTATTCCTTTTACTTTTGTCGAATGGCTTTCTAACATCATTCAAACATTAAATGCTACCAACATACTTATTTTACTTTGAAACTTAATACAACCACTTTTATATTGTAGAGGATATCTTCGGATGGCTGAAGAACGAACAGAAGCAGCAAGAGCTCAGTCTACACAAGCAGTCATTGATACTGATGACTTAGATAACCTTGCAACACCTGAAAGTATACTTCTTAGTGCTGTATCCGGAGAAGATGCTCAAGATCGGTCTGATCGAACTATTCTTACACCATGGGTAACTTTGTTCCGAAAATGTGGTTTTAGCATATTAATCACAATGAGATGTCACATTTCAAATTTTGTTCTATGGTGAGAAATACAACAATATAATGTTTGTTTTCTCAGGTGAAATTCCTTTGGGAGTCCTACTGTCAATGTTTGGAGCTGCTCCGTACCAACGCTCATGTAGAGACGCTGTACCACGACATTGCACGTATGGCCTTCCAGTTTTGTCTTAAGTACTCCCGGAAGACAGAGTTCAGAAAGCTCTGTGACAAGCTGCGTAAACATTTAGAAGACATACGCAAGCCCACTGTAAGGGTAATTTACATGTGAAAAAAGTTGATTTTCATTTTTATCTTTATAGCTAATAATGCTTTTAGGAGGCAAATGTAAAAGTTTGCTCCAAATAATAGTAACAATAATCTTCCTCTAAAATAAATCCCATTTCTAACACCACAATTGTTATGAGATGGTAGGCCTTAGAGGGAAAAAATACAAGTTAAATTGACGCAACAAACTGTCTTACCTTACAGTTTGTGTTATTTTAATCTTGCACATTATTTATTGCTATCTGCTTTTGAAATTTAAGTTTTATCATGGAATAATATTCATTCCATGACTGAACTTGAAAATAAATAAGATTCTTTTGTGCAGGTCCAAACTGGAAATGTCAGCATCTCCAAGCCTGAAACTCAGCAACTGAATCTGGAAACCAGGCTGTTCCAACTCGACTGTGCTATCCAGATGGAATTGTGGCAGGTAATGACACCGTTTCAGTTTCAAAAATTTAATCACTCAAAGTGTCTGACTATCTCCAAAATAGTAATACCTCTCAGGTAGGCAAATTAACATAAATGTTGAATTACAAAACAACCAGTTTTTTATTGTACTACATTTTGAGTTTAATTATATTTTTAATTTATAACTTTCTCAACTTTTATTCTATCTCAACAGGAAGCCTACAAAGCGATTGAGGACATCCACAACCTTATGGACATGTCTAAAAAGACCCCAGTAGCAAAGACCATGGCCAACTACTACGGGAAGTTGGCGCTTGTCTTCTGGAAGGCTGGCCACTGCCTATTCCATGCTGCTGCGTTGCTGAAGCTGTTCCAGCTCTCGAGAGAGATGAAGAAGAATATTACACAGGAGGAACTACAGAAGTGAGTTCCGTTGGGTACTTAATACTAATAACAGCCTGTGTCAAAAAAAAAACATAAAAAAGTATTGACTATAATAAAATTATAGAAAACACCGTTGCAAGTTTTGGAATAGATTGCAATCAAGACAATCTAAATTGGCTGAAAAGTTCAAGTGTTTAGAAAGATTATCTCGATTTATTGTTCTCTGTATCCCCTATAATCTCTATTAACTTATGTATGGATTAGTATTCATGTATGTGTAGGTAGGTTGTAGGTAATATTCATTTGTTGCTTTTTTGTGTTCTTTTAAGCCGCCTCAATCGTTTCTGCCTCACCCAATGGTTGACTGGTCGAGATTGCTTTGAGCATTGAGTCCGCCATTTGTACTTTCTTTTGTATGTGCAATAAAGAATAAAATAAATAAATTATTAAATGATTGGTTGCACATCCAAATAATACAACTAAACACCATGCGAAATTCAACTACAAACGGTTCTTTCCGTTTTTGAAATATTGCAAACAAGAAAAGGTGTTACCTTATATTTAGTATCATAAAATTTCACAAATCCAATAACAAAGAAAGAAAAATACTTTATTTGACCCAAATAGTTACAATAAATTCCAAAAAATCTTTTCTAGAATGGCTTGCCGAGTCCTAGTGGCTGTGTTGTCCGTGCCGCTGCCATCTCTGCACCCAGAGTTTGACCGCTTTGTGGAGACAGACAAGAGCCCTGTTGAGAAGGCCCAGAGACTCGCCGTGCTGCTTGGCCTGGCACAGCCTCCGACTAGGGCTAGCTTGTTGAAGGGTAAGAGATAATATTCTTATTCTATACTTGATATTCATGTAATAAAATACTCCCGTGCAATCTAAAGATTGCTCGCATATAATATGCAAAAAAAAAACTTTTCATTTAAGGCCAAAAATCCCACTAACTTTTAAAAAAGAATTCTTATATCCTTATGTTTGCGCTGTTTAAGCAGCTTATTGGTTTATTTAGCCATGAAAAGAGTTGTACTTCAAACTCTACACCATAAATCGTCTGAAATAGATGAATAGGCCATTGAATATGGAGCTTAACCATTTGACTAGTTTTATAGGCTTATAGTCGAGAAAAATTCGTAATAAATAAATACATAACTGCCTTGTTTTGTTATGACTTATGTGTGAATTCCTACAAATTTTATAAAAGCTTAAGTTTGTGAGGATGGATGTATGTTCGTTACTCCTTCACACAAAAACTACTGGATGGATTTTGATGAAACTTTACAATGAAATAATACAGCTCATCCATTGGAATAGCACATAGGCATAATTCATTGTGATATTTTTTTAAACCGATTTTACGCGGGTGAATACTGAAAACTGAAAACTGAAAACTGCTAGTAAAACATAGTTACATCAACCATTATCTGTAGATTGATACTTCTACTTTTCTCGGTCACAGTTTCCTAACCTGTCAAAAAGATAACTCAATTTATCCATAAGATTAGGTTAGTTTTAGTTCATTTAGATTTATTTTTGTCTAGAAAATCACAACACCTCTAAATTAAATCCCATTTCTAACAGCACCATTGTTATGAGATGGTAGGCCTTAGAGGTAACTCATATTCGCTAGGGTGACGCGACAAGCTGTACGACTCATCTACAGTTTGTGTTAATTTGAACCTAGCACAATACTTTATTAAACATAACATTCTCTTCAACGCTATAATACATGTGCTATGAATTATTATGACGGCATATTAATAGTTCCGTTCCTAACCTAACCTAACCTAACCCAACCAATGAGACCTATTGTCACAGAAGAGATGATTCTCTTCCGTGCCTATTAGTATAACTTAGCCGCTTACTAAAACTAAACGTCATAATAAAGCATTAACATAGAATGCTTTATTTTGACGTTTTTAATTGTACACTGTCTACAACACAACGCAATTACAAAAAACTACAGAGTACACTATTCAAACATATCACTGCTCGACTACTTTTTGACGCTACAATGTTCTATGTGTGGGTTGGTCCTAAAATAACAACCATCTATGTTTTACTATATGTATGCAATGGGTGACCATTCCAATCATATAAGTGACGTATATCACGAGCATCTTCGTTCTTCCGGAGGCACGTTAAGCAATTGGTCCCTAGTCATTAAGTTTGTCAGAGGGCTTGATAAAATCGTCGTTCGTTTGCCATGCACACACCCCTCACCTCGCCAATCCGCACTGAGCCCGCGTGGTGGATTACGGCTCATACTACCTCATACTTGAGGTAAGGTCTTTGCCTAGGAATGCTTACAGGTTAATTACGGTTGTGTAAAACCATCATGTTCCTTTTACAGACGTGGTCCGCTTGAACGTGGTGGCGCTGGCGTCGCCGCAGCTGCAACAGCTGTACTCGTGGCTGGAGGTGGAGTTCGACCCGCTGAGCATCTGCCACAATGTTAAGGGCGTCATCAAGGCATTGCAGGACGAGCCCAGTGAGTAGATAGACACTTTACAGCGGCTGTGAGTCATTAGCAGATAGAAGAAGAAGATTAGCAGGTAGCGAAAAAGCTTCTCTGCCTACTCCCTTTGTCCCACTTGCCGAGAGTCTCCCTCCTGGTAATGATCTATAATGGCCGATCTGGAAGTCCTTAAACAGGCTTCAGACTCAGGATGGCCGAAGTAAGGAGAACATGGCCAGGTAGGGATGTTCAGCAAGCTCCGATGTGGACTGTGTTTGCGGTGCACTGCAAACCATGGCACACTTAACATCGTGCCCGGCGTGCCCCAACATCTGCAGAGCACGCCAGCGGATTTAATGAAATGCAGTCGATCCGCAATACAAGTGGCTGAATTCTGAACTGCTACATTGTAAATTCTCCATTGTAATTCCTCCATATTATGGGTTTCCATCGACACTCTAAGAAAAAAAAAAGAAGAAGATTAGCAGAAACTTTTTATTACTACATAAACAGAAACTATGCTAAGCAAAAAATGTGTCGCAAATAACGGGGTATGGTTCATAATGTCCTGGAGCGGTGGCCAATCCTGCAGGGTTGACATTGCTCTGACTCAACTTCGAGCTATAGCGCGTGCGCGAACAGTCGAAGCGGCCATGATGTCAACTTGAGATCTAGAACTAATCATATGGAATCTCAGATACGTGTTATGTGATCGATTATGTATTGCTTCCGTTTATAATAATTATATTTTGTGTAACAGTAAATGGTTGTGGTGTTGGTGGTAGCAAAGCAAGCCTGTTAAATTTCGCTAGTGCTTCCTTTAACACGTTCCGGGACAATGAACACAATAAAACATCTATTGTGTCTGGAATAGTGTCCCGGAACGTGTTAAGGAGCTGCGTCACCTTCACCTTATCAATGTTGCGAGACTGCTCTCTCACCACCTAAGAACAAAATTAAAAATAAAATTATTATTCTACAGACTCGCCCCTCGCCCAATACACGACAGCCCTGAACGACGTGGCCCTCGTCCGCCTCATTCGTCAAGTGGCGCAGTGCTACGCGTGCGTGCAGTTCGCCCGGCTGCTGGAGCTGGCTGCCACTGAGGACCTGTTCCACCTGGAGCGGCTGCTCGTGGACTGCGTGCGCCACAACGATATGCAGATACGCGTCGATCACGCTAACAAGTGAGATATGATGTGGACTACTGTAGGTAAACCGCAACGTTGAGATTTCGCCATCGGGGTGGTGGGGCGCGGGGGGAGGCGAGAGCGGGCTGCGTGAGAAGCGGTTTAACTATAAAGGCCGGGGCCCACTGCACCGTACCATACCATGACCGAGGTAGGAGTTTGTCAGACACGAAAAACAAACACGATACGCTCTACTTGGCCCACTGAACGGATCTATAGCGTTCTTTCTCACCTTTATCCATATAAACTCTATCCATATTACTCTCGCTCCATAGCGAGAGTGTATTTTGCCCTAGCTGACACGCTCCGTGCATGACACGCGACGGTGTTGGTCGGCGACGGAACGGCCCAGTGGAAAATGTGTCATAGTTTTTAATTCAAAGAATATTTTTTAGACACATTCTCAGCACTGTCATGGAATGCTACAGTGTAGTAAGCAGAAACCTTTAAATGTCTTACAGCTTTTCATGTTTTTTCACCCTTTTCCGATTTGTAATGAAACCTCTCTGTTCAGATGCGTGCACTTCGGAGTGGAGGCGGGCGGCGGCGAGTGGTGCTCGACCGCGGACGAGGCGTGCGGCGGGGCCATCCTGCAGGCTACCCCTGCCGAACAGGTCCTTAAACTTTTTGGATACTATAATATGAAAGAAAAAAAGAAAATACATTTATTCGACCGAGAAAAAAAAACCTTAAAATACATACAGGACTACTCGATAGGATATGCTTGCTTTATATTGATTTTGATGGAGAACAACTTGCTTGTGGTGTCTTGTACGTCTTATCCGGCTCGAAGGACCATTTAAATGTATAGATCGTAACATTTAAAGAATGATTGGTAGCTAAATTAAAGTTACTAGTATGAATGATAGAGTTTCTATTCAAGATAAATACTACGATAATAATATGGTAAAATGGTAATGGTAGATGAGTACTCGCGATATTTATGATAGCTCGTCATGTACTGGTAAAATATTGTAACTAATTAAAATCATCAATTAATTCGATGACAAGTTAAATGATGACTAAGCGACAGCCGAATGCGCCACGATTGTGAAATAATGTACGTAACTCGTGAGGTGCATCAGCCAAGTTGTGTTCGGAGAGTCTGAATCTTTGGGTGTAAATTTCTATGAACCTTACTTAGATATTTCATCCGCATCTAATCGGCATCGAAACTTATTTCTACTTCCTTACAGGTCCGCGAACAACTAGTCCGCGCAGCCGAAGTCCTAACCCGCGCAGTCCAGACCCTGTACCCCGACCGTCGTCGCGCTGAACGCGAGCGCGCGCGCATCCACATGGTGCAGCACTACCACGAGAACAAGCACGCCGAGCACGCGCGCGTGCTGCAGCGGCACAAGATCATCGAGGAGCGCAAGGAGTACATCGAGCGGCTCAACACCGTGCGTGAGGAGGAGGAGCTGAGGTGAGCGGAAAGACACGAGTGGTTCCGAACGCGCCCGAGCGCGACGGAGCCGACTGCTTCGGGAGCCCGATAACTCCCGAACGTTGCCAAACGCGACGTTCGAAAGTAGCTTCACTCTCGTAAATGAGCATGTGTGGGTGATCATGACTGCCTCGCGAAAGAAACCGAACAATGCCGAATGCAGCGCTCGTAAAGTAGCTTCACTTTCGGAACCCAGCGTCTGTAGGGTTAGCAAATCGAAAAGTAGCTTCACCCTCATAACCTGATGTCAGGTGTAGTCTAGGTTGGAAAATATAGCATTTTATAGGTAGACCGCTTCATTGAGACCTCGAAGTCTCAATGACTTGGTTTATAGTCCAATCAACGAAGCGTTTATCACCCGAATAATTCCCCCGTCGTTGAAACTTGGCACATAGTGAAAATAAGTAATACAGAGTATAGATATACAATAATCCAATGATTTTTTTTACGAGAAGTTAGGTATTTATACCTAAACATGGAAATCGTTTATAACTCTCTGTGAAGAAAGTCTCAGTCTGAAATTGTTCGTGTATATGTATGTATGTATAAGTTAGAATAGGTAAGAATAAGAATCCAATATTTTTTCGATTTCCGAGATACTCAAAATTTAACTTTTTGCATTTTGCTCTATAACTTCTACCGAAAAAATTCTCCGCCCATTTTTGTTTTTTAATATGGTTTTATTTACGTATATAAGTAGCTTTAATAAGTTATCCAAAACATTTTTCTTTACAATATTACAATTCTTATTATTACTTAATTATGGCTCGTGAATAATTGCTCAGGCAAATTTAATGCGTTTCTTAGTTAGGGGTCGCTCTATTGCAGTAGACTTTTCAATAATCCAATGAAAATTCCACTTAATACCAAGTTTTTAAAATATCAATAATGGATAATATTGAATATTACCGCCACTGAGCCGACCGGGCGCGCGGCAGTGCGGAGTGGTGCTCATTAACAAAATATTGTGTTTTTGCAGTGATTATTTGCCAGTCGAATAAAGCCCTTATATGTTATGATGTAAGGCTTATTTTGACGGACGACTGACAGCGGAGTCTGGAACGCGGCGTGTGTTTATTGCGATTTCTGTCGGGCGAAAGTAGTTCTTATTTCTATAGATGGAAGGCTTGTAGTCGGCTGTGATGGATGATTGAGGATTCTAGAATGCCGTCTATTGTATTTCGGCGCCCGCGCACTCCATAACTATCGTTTATCTATAGTTTATTATTCAATTATTGTGACGGTATTTTGCGCGCGGTCCTTAAAAGTCATTCTGTACAAAGACGTTTCAGTTTTCGTTCTAAGCTTGCTATTCTACAATTCAGGCTTCGAAAGGTTGGTAATTCTTTCATGGGGAAATGTATAAAATTTTTCAATAAACTACCAGAATACATTGTTGACTTACCGATTACTACATTTAAAACTGTTATTAAAGAAACCCTAATGACGAAAAGGTATTATAAAGTAGATGATTATTTAAAAGATAATAATGTATGGACTTGCATGATCACCACAAACATTGTAAAACTTTTGAAAAGAGGCATTGACAAAAGTGACTGAGTTTCTTGCGCAGCTTCTTCTCAGCACTAGCCCACAATTGTCCCGAAGCTGTGGTAGGGTCTATGTTGGGACGTGTATAAGTGCCCTCAGTGGGTCTATATGCAAAAATAAACGACTTTTATGACTTTTCTTTTTTATGCTCATCTCAGTTACCTTCTTGACCAATCAGATGACAACGACTCAACGCAATATAATAATTACGTGAAGAATTTAACGAGAAATGAAATAAAAGATGGACCAAGAAAGAAATAAACGACGGTGGAAAAGCGAAAGGTTTAAGCGACACTTTTACAGATATTTGGTCTTAACTTAGTTGTAATCAGCAAGTTTTTCTGCGTCGTTTGAGCCGGGTTTGGTGTAAATCCGGATTGGTGTAAAATAATGTTTATAGAATTTATCGGCGAATATTGAATGAATGAATGACTTTCTTTTTATCGGACAATAGCATCCCTTATAATAATAAACAATTAAAATTACAAATATATTAAAATCAATTAAAAATTATATTTGATAAAATAAAATTAAAGCACGATTTTTTTATTTCTATTAAAATCTACGTAGAACATACAGGGTGTCCCAAAAGCGAAGGATAATCCTGTAACTGAAAAAAGGTCACGTTATGGCCTATAATATGCCAAAAAAATTTTCGACACGGTTCATTTCGTCTTCGCTGATTAAATATCATGCCAATTCCTAAAATGACAACTTTTTTAAGACCTGTTACATTTTTTAAGCTCACAAATGATTGAGACATGTAAATCAATGACCTTTTGACAATAATATTTTAGGGTATCCCAAAAATGTAAAATAATGTAAAATTTAATTCAAACATGAGACTTTCATAGCCTGTGGTGTAAAAAATATACCAAGGGGAAAGTGCCAGTTACTTAATAATTTGGCAAGACTTGTATGTGCTCACTTTAACCTATGTAACACCTTTTATACCGTGTTCTTATGCAAATAAATAAATCTAAATCTAATAACTTGTTTAGTTAATTCTTAAAGATGAAATAAGAAACCAAAATTGCGCACGGGCTGTTGCATAAACAGACGGGTAGATGGCGCTAGCGTCACGCAATGACGTATACTAAGAGACCAAGAATTTCGCGCGGTCGGACCGACAGCACGGTAGCTCAATTGGAAGAGCAGTTGGCCCGGTAAGCCAGAAAGATGCTGGTTCGAAACCCGCCCGTGCGCAATTTTTGATTTCTTATTTCATCTTTAAGAATATAAATATGACACTGTGAGTGTTTAAAAACATTCTAAACCATTGTTTAGTAAATGCCAATTTTGAAATGGTAACTATTATTTAGCAATTACTTTTAAAAATATTTTTATGGCAATTCTAATGCACATCATCATCATCATCATTCTCTTGCCCTGTTCCCAGTTATCTGGGGTTGGCGCAGTATGTTTTGCTCTTCCACACTATTCTATCACTCGTCACTAAATCATCCAATCCTTTCACACTCATATCATTTTTAACACAGTCCATCCATCTCTTCTTTGGTCACAAAGATACTATTAATTCTATAAATTTAATTTTGCCTCGGTGGCGCGGCGGTGAGAGGGTCGCATTTAAAAGCGACGGCTGCGCCAGAGGTCCCGGGTTCGATTCCCGGGTCGGGCCAAAAAATACCTGGGTTTTTCTGTTTAGAATTCCTCAGGGTAGCCCGGAGTTTGGAATTTGGCGGTGTTTCACCCCCGTACCTCGGAAAGCACGTTAAGCCGTTGGTCCTGCGCCTGATCTCTCTCCGGTCGTGTCAGATTGCTGTCCCATCGGGCTATGAGAGTGAATGGAGAGTGCACCTGTATTTGCGCACACACTTGTGCACTATAATATGTCCCGCGCAGTCGGTTAGTCGTTGTGACTGGCCACCGTTGTCGAAATCGGCTAGCGGGACTATTACTATTACTAATTCTAATGCACTAATGCACAAAGGTCGTGTTTTCGGACTCTATTATGATACAGTTTTATCAAGGTAGTGAAAATTATGGAAAAATATATGATGTAGATCTTAACAAAAACTTTAAATGAAAATTGGTTTGAGCGAAATTGAACTAGTAGTTTTTGAGATATAGCACATTTTTATTAACCGCAAATATAACTTTGTCTTTCATACAAACACTATGAAAAACAAATTTATGTTTGCAGTCAACAAAATATTGTAGTATTTTGGCTAAGTGGAAGTAAGTATCCCTAATTCAGTTAAAGTTGGTACGGAACCCTCAGTGAGCGAGTCCGACTCGCACTTGGCCGGTTTTATTTTACAACACAGGCTATGAAAGTCTTATGTTTGAATTATATTTTACATAAATATTGCAAAACAATTCATTTTTTGGGGTTACCCTAAAATATTATTGTCAAAAAGGCCATTGATTTACATGTCTCAATCGTTTGTGAGCTTAAAAAATGTAACAGGTCTTAAAAAAGTTGTCATTTTAGGAATTGGCATGATATTTAATGAGCAAAGACGAAATTTTCAAAAAGTATTAAAAGTGAGGGTATCTCGAAAATGGCGAGACTTTTTTGAAAAATTTTATGGCATATAATAGGCCATAGCGTGACCTATTTGCAATTACAGGATTATCCTTCGTTTTTGGGACACCCTGTATATTAACGATCTGAATAATGAAAAATATGACTGCCCCATTACCTATAGATTCAATAGAAATCAAAATACTGTTGGTTCCTCCCCCTTCAATCTGTATAAGCAAGAAGCCTTTGTACTTTAGCATTCTAAAGGCATTATTGAATGGCACTTTAAGTGCCTTTTGTTGCGTATAGCTGACCCAGAGGGAGCCCGAGTAGAACGACTGGCATTGTTTGAGGTTAAGACCTCCGTATGTGTTTTTGACATTAAAATTAAAAATTATTTTAGAGAAGAAGAAATGACAGAAAAACATTCATAGTCAGATTGATTCAAGATTTTCGATAAGTTATCTGTTTACATTGTTTCTAAATAAAGTGACTAAGATATAACTATAAGATATAAGTTATAAGTTTGGAAAATAAATAAATAAATAAAAAATAATAATCAGTACCTATCTATTTCTAATACCAAATTATTTAATCTGCAAGTAAGAACAGGCAGTATGCTTTAAGGAGAGTTAACTTCATTTCTACATCGAGCAAACCTCCAGGCCAGCATATTACTTCGGAATGCCAAGGCGTATTAAAAAAAATCAGAATAAGCGACACCAAAAGTCTACTAATTAATAATAAATATTGTTGGTTTTCTAATTTTGTTGTTGTATTTATAATTAAATTTATTTTATATCTATTTTCAAGTGATTAAACTAGACTGGTTGCACTCGCAATCAATTAAAAACGAATAAATCATTGTTTATGTTTGTTTAGTTTACAGTTCCCATATTATTTACTTTGTTACTTTCTTACACCTCACAAAATATTAAAGCAAAATATATTAAACGTAACAAAATAAACTGATTTTTGCGTTTTGTCTATAATCTGGCAAAGGTTGGGTCACGTTTGTTGCACCCGCGAAATTAGTCTATGAAAGACAAAATTTTATTACGTTATCTTTATATTAGTAAACAAAGAATTTAAAAAATAATTTCATTAGCCAGGAGGATATAACATATACGGGAAGGATGGGCACGAGTGACAAGACCGGTAGTCAGTTTCACACTAATTTATTAACTAAAAGAGGCGGTGGACGCAGCCACGCGCATTGACAAGTATACCTACATTACAATCCTCCCTCTTAATCCTTAAAAATATTTCTTATAGTCTACTCTCGGTAAATTCCGTAGTTGCATCCGAGGACGCTCATCTGACGCAGACGCTTGCTGTGCCAGGCCCGGCGCAGGCTCTGTGGCTTGCGCGTGCGCTGGGGCTTGCACGGATGCCTCTTCCCGGGGCGCAAGGCTTGGACTGCTGAGGTTAACAATTGGTTGGAATGTGCACAGACTTTCTTTCCCCTTTCCGTCCTCTCTTACTGCCAAAGTATTCGGATTAGGAGATATTTTTTCTTTTAGAGCTCCTCCTTTAATTATCTGATTTTGATGTCTTTTAACCCTCCCTTTAGAGTTATAGTCTTTAATTAAATATAGGACTTTACCGAGACGTTTAATTATTGTTCCATGACACCAAGTAAATTTATTTTTGTTAACATAACTTTTATATAACACTAAGTCTCCTGGTAGAAAATTATTCCTAATCGTTCCACCAAAGTAGTTATTCTGCAAGAACTGTTTATGCTTGACAACATTAGTGAGTGGAGATGATGGGGGTGAGCTTTCTTTGGGAATTAGCAAGTCTAATCTGGACCTAAGAGTTCGACCGAAAATTAGTTCGGCCGGTGAGCGGCCTGTCGTAGAATGTTTAGAGTTTCTGTAATCAAAAAGGTATTTATTTAAATTAACTGTAAAATTTTTAGAATCTCCTGTAAGTATGCTCGTTTTTATGCCTTTTTTTACGATTTTCACGTAGCACTCTGCTTGCCCGTTACTTGCAGGGTGATAAACCGGACTAGTCAAGTGGTTAATACCATTCAATTGACAGAAATGTAAAAATTCTCCAGATACAAATGATGTGCCATTATCTGTTACAATACTTTTTGGAATTCCGAATCTCGACATTATCTCGCTCATTTTTTCAATTAAATTTCCCGTCGTGATACTATTCTTCATATCATAACATTCGACCCATTTTGAATACGCATCCACAACTACCAAATACATATGGGTATTGATTGGACCGAGGAAGTCCATATGTATTCTGTCAAAACATTCAGTAGGTTGTTTCCATGATTCAAGCGGTACCCTAGGGGGAGAAGGTCGTAGTTTTGAACATATATTGCACTCTAAAACCATTTTTTCAATACAGGCATCGATACCTGGGAACCAAAACCGAGCCCGTGCTTCTGCTTTACACTTGACTATACCCAAATGCGAACTATGGAGCTCTGATAAGACTTGGTGAACTAATTTGGTTGGAATAATTACCTTGTAACCTCTCATCAAACACCCATTTTCATATGCTAACTGCAATCTACACTGATGGTAAGGCTTTAAACTTAAATTGGTCACTTTTCGTGGCCAACCTTTAGCTACATAATCAATCACTTTTTCCAAAACGTCATCTCTTGCCGTTTCACGTTGTAAGTCAGCTAAAGTAATCGGCATATCTCCCGTAACCACAAAATTTACATAAGAAGCGCGGTCGATAGGTGCAGGCGTGTTATGATTACCCGGTTGATGAATGCAATCAGCTGGGCGGCTATCGCCGCTGTGTGCGTGCGCGCATACTTGCCTACTCTCAGCTGTTTCGACCGGTTCTTCTAATGATGCACGGGATAAATAATCAGCACTGTTGTTTGCGCTACGCACGTATTCGATTACGTAATTATATGCAGATAAAAATATTGCGTACCTCTGTAACCTATTTGCAGTGATCTCAGGTATGCCTTTCTGTGTCCCAAATATCGATATTAAGGGCTTGTGGTCCGTCCTAAGTACAAAAGGGTTAGATCGGGCATATAAATATGTATGAAACCGTTTAACTCCAAAGATGATAGCCGTCGCTTCCTTTTGTATTTGGGCGTATTTTTTTTCAGCCGCGTTTAAAGTGCGGGACGCAAACGAAATCGGTCTCTCAATCCCGTCTGAACCGATTTGAGACAAAATCGCTCCTAAACCGTGCGGTGAAGCATCGACTGTTAAAATTAGTTTTGCACTTGGGTCAAAATGAGCTAAAACTTGGTCTGAAGCTAAACATTGCTTCATTTCATTAAATGCTTTTTCATGAGCTGGTGACCACGACCACTTGACTCCCTTTTTGAGCAAGTCGTATAACGGCCTAAGAATTGACGAGGCTCCTTGAACAAAATTCCTATAATAATTAACCAAGCCTAGAAAAGATTGTAACTGACTTAAATTACTAGGAACTGGTGCTTTTAAAATTGCGTTAACCTTTTCCGGCGATTTTTGAAGCCCATGTTTAGTAATGTCATAGCCGAGATAATTAACTTCGTCTTGAAAAAATGAGCATTTGTCTTTGTGTAATGTAAGACCCGCATCTCGCAATCGCTGTAAAACTAAATATAACTTTTCTATATGCCGATCCCTTGATTTATCAGTTATTAACACATCATCCAAAAATATCAAGACCCCTTCTATATCACCTAATATGCTATTAAGAACCCGTTGAAAAATGGCTGGGGCACTAGCTAATCCAAACACCAACCTATTATACTTATAAAGACCTCGATTGGTATTAATGCAAGTAATATTTTCGTCGTCTTCTATTTGTAACTGGTTGTAAGCCATAGACATGTCTAATTTGGTAAACTGTACTCCGCCGTGTAATTTAGAGAACAGGTCCTCCACAGTCGGTAATGGATACTTTTCTACTATTAATTGTTTGTTTATAGTCTGCGAATAATCAGCACAGATACGAACTGATCCGTCACGCTTCAAAACGGGAACGATTGGGGATGCGTATTCCGAGTATTGTACAGGTTCGAGAATTCCCAAATCAACCAAATTATCAATTTCTTTGTTTACTTTATCTTTGAGGGCAAAAGCAATAGGGCGAGCTTTGAAAAAAATAGGTTTTGCGTCAGGTTTTAAAGGTAATTTTACTTTGAATTTTTTAAAACAACCTAATTTGCCAGAGAATAATTCAGGAAAATCCGATATAATCTTTTCAATAACGTCACTGTTACTTTCCCGTGAAACGTCACAGAAATTAATCGGTTGTAGCTGTAACTCGAAAATAGATATGAAATCTCGGCCAAGTATTGATGGTCCGCCATTTGAGATAACGTAAACATCGAGCATAGCGGACCGGTTTCTATAAGTTATTGGTAATTTAACTATACCTACGCATGGCAAGCCCGCTCCTGAATAACTTATGAGTTTTTTACGACAGGGTGACAATAATACATCTTTGAAATGACGCCTATACGTATTTTCTGATATAGCAGTGACGGCCGAACCACTATCGATTTCGAATCTCAAATCCAGACTATTTATTTTAACATGTACAAACATTGGCGCACCTTCTATCGACCGAATATTAAAAAACTCACCGTCATCATCATCAATATCATCACCGCTCGCTTCGGTGACTTGCATATACTTAACACTATTGCACATCCGACGCAGGTGACCTTTTTTATTACACTTTTTGCACTTGTAATTAGAAAACCTACATTCACTGGTTTTATGGTTAAAATAGCCGCACACAGAACACTTTTCCCGGCCAGGGCGTTTAGCGTTATCTATCTTGAAAACCGTTTCTCGTGCAACTGACGACCCCGACGACGCGATGGCTGCTTCACGCGAACATCGGGCACTTTCAGCCAGCGCCACGGCTTTTGTTAGCGTAAGTGCCGAGATATCTTGTGCGAAAAGCTTCTCTCGTTCCGGTCCCAGAATCATACCCATTACGAATCTGTCTAGTAATGCTTCTTCCAGGTTTTTGAAACTGCAATGCGCTGCCAACCCGCGTATTCGTGCCGCCCATTGCGAGTGACCTTCGCCTACGTTTTGAACCGCCGAATAAAAATGTGATCGCTCCGCAAACACGCATCGTTTTGGTGTGAAGTGGTCGTCAAGCAACTGGATAACTTCATCGAATGTCTTGGATTCTAATTCCTCTGGCAAGGCCAAATTACTTGCAAGTTGATATGTTGACTCGTTGAGTGCGCTGATTATGATGGCGCGTCTTTTAGTGCCCGCCTTATCCGACTCCGTCGTAATGTCATTTGCAATGAACCATTGATTCAGACGGTTTCTGTAGGTTCTCCAATCTTGAGTTTGATGATCAAAGCTGGATATCAGACCAAACGGACTCTGAGAACCCATTTTTCTTTATTTGTGGGTAGAAATCCGCAAGTCGCCACTATAACATATACGGGAAGGATGGGCACGAGTGACAAGACCGGTAGTCAGTTTCACACTAATTTATTAACTAAAAGAGGCGGTGGACGCAGCCACGCGCATTGACAAGTATACCTACATTACAGAGGAAAATTCAAACTGCTATCGCAGGTGCAACAAATATGACCGAATCTTTGCCAGATTATAGACTAAAAACACAAAAAACGCAAAAATCAGTTCATTGCGTTACATTTAGTTTGTTTTGGTTTAATGTTTTGTGAGGTGTTTAAGTAGCAAAGTAAATAAAATGGAACTGTAAGCAAAAGAAACATAAACAATGATTTATTCGTTTTTAAATGGATCGCGGGTGCAACCAGTCTAGTTTAATCACTTGAACCAGATATAAAATAAATGTGATTATAAATATAACAACAAAATTAGAAAACCAACAATACATATTATTAATTAGTAGACTTTTGGTGTCGCTTATTCTATTTTTTCTTTTTAAATACGCCTTGGCATTCCGGAGTAATATGCTGGCCCGGAGATTTGCTTGATGTAGTAATGAAGTTAACTGTCCTTAAAGCATACTGCCAGTCGTTCTACTCGGGCTCCCTCTGGGTCAGCTATACGCAAAAGGCGCTAAAGACACTTAAAGTGCCATTCAATAATGCCTTTAGAATGCTGTTACTGCATTGCCTAAAGTACAAAGGCTTCTTGCTTATGCAGATTGCGGGGGAGGAACCAACAGTATTTTGATTTCCATTGAATCTATAGGTAAAATGGGGCAGTCATATTTTTCATTAATCAGATTGGTAGTATAATTATGTTCTACCTAGATTTTAATGGAAATAAAAAATCGTGCTTTAATTTTATTTTATCAAATGTAATTTTTAGTTGATATTTATTATTTGTTATTTTAATTGTTTATTATTAGGGGTGCTATTGTCCGATATAAAGAAAGTCATTCATTCAATAGTCTCCGATAAATTCTATAAACATATTTTACACCAATCCTGATTTACACCAAACCCAGCTCAAACGACGCAGAAAAACTTGCTGATTACAACTAAGTTGTAATCAGCAAGTTTTTTTGCGTCGTTAGTAAGACCAAATATCTGTAAAAGTGTCGCTTAAGCCTTTTGCTTTTCCACCGTCGTTTACTTATTTCTTGGTCCATCTTTTCATTTGATTTCTCGTTAAATTCTTCACGTAATTAATTATTATATTGCGTTGAGTCGTTGTCCTCTGATTGGTCAAGTAGGTAACTGAGATGAACGAAAACTGAAACGTGTTTGTACAGAATTACTTTTAAGGACCGCGCGCAAAATACCGTCACAATAATTGAATGATAGTATACTATAGGTATACGATAGCTATGGAGTGCGCGGGCGCCGAAATACAATAGACGGCATTCTAGAATCCTCAATCATCCATCACAGCCGACTACAAGCCTTCCGTCTATAGAAATAAGAACTACTTTCGCCCGACAGAAATCGCAATAAACACACGCCGCGTTCCAGACTCCGCTGTCAGTCGTCCGCCAAAATAAGCCTTACATCGAAACTTGTAAGGACTGAATTCGACTGGCAAATAATCACTGCAAAAACACAATATTTTGTTAATGAGCACCACTCCGCAAGCCGCGCGCCCGGTCGGCTCAGTGGCGGTAATATTCAGTATTATCCATTATTGATATTTTAAAAACTTGGTATTAAGTGGAATTTTCATTGGATTATTGAAAAGTCTACTGCAATAGAGCGACCCCTAACTAAGAAACGCATTAAATTTGCCTGAGCAATTATTCACGAGCCATAATTAAGTAATAATAAGAATTGTTATATTGTAAAGAAAAATGTTTTGGATAACTTATTAAAGCTACTTATATACGTAAATAAAACCATATTAAAAAACAAAAATGGGCGGAGAATTTTTTCGGTAGAAGTTATAGAGCAAAATGCAAAAAGTTAAATTTTGAGTATCTCGGAAATCGAAAAAATATTGGATTCTTATTCTTACCTATTCTAACTTATACATACATACGTATACACGAACAATTTCAGACTGAGAATTTTTTCACAGAGAGTTATAAGCGATTTCCATGTTTAGGTATAAATACCTAACTTCTCGTAAAAAAAATCATTGGATTATTGCATATCTATAATCTGTATTACTTATTTTCACTATGTGCCAAGTTTCAACGACGGGAGAATTATTCGGATGTCTCCATACAACGAATCTCCTCGTTGATTGGACTATTACCTATAGTCGTATCTTAAAAGTTTTATACCTATATCCTTTTTTACAGACGCCAAGAAGAGCAGCTCCGCGCTGCCGCAGCGGCCGAAGCGCGTCGTCTCGAACAAGAGAGAGAAGAAAGAGAGAAGCGCAAGCATGCTTCGGAGCTCGCCGCCATGAAGGAGAGGCATCGTCGCGAGCGCATGGCTCACATCTCGCAGACCGCTCACGGCAAGAAGATGCTGCAGAAACTGGATGAGGAGGTAAGTGTTTTACGCAACTGAGTCAGGAAGGGGCAAAACGAAGCGCTTCCTACCGACCAGGTGCTATAATCAGGGACCAAGGTCCATCTTGGTTTATTAAACCATACATCTTACAACCGAATCCTATCTAAATGTTACATATCGCGGTTCAGATTCTATACTTCGACTACAGCGCTATCTAGTCGTGTGAAGCCGAATCAGTGCGTTGAGATGATATGTAGTGAAGACGGTAGATGTGGCTCACACAAGGGCGGTACAAAAGCGCAAATGTACCGGTTATCCTTCATATTACAGCGGTCGTAGTTCGCTACTAAACGCCTATAAGTGTAAGTGCCCTTATATGAGAAGGAGACAATAATATAACCTAGGTGGACCTATTTTGTTAACGGCTAGCTACTTGCAATTACATTTTGCTAACACACAAGTCTCTTATGTCTCATTCTTAGCTGACCTGAAAGACGCATTATGCTATTGCTTGTATAGAGAGAAATATTGTGTGTACCGAGACCAACGTGAGATCCACTATCTTAGTTATGTACAGTCGACAGCACATCAGACTATACAATTTTGTTGAAAAATAGCCTTTATTCCAACAGCATAAGTTACCGCAGTGTTTAGCTTGACGTACTGTCCGTACTAAGATAGTGGTGGAACTTACACAAAGGAGGATTATGTCAATGTATGTGTTGAGTTGAGGTTGAACACTGACAACACCACAGATATTTCTACGACATGCTTTCTAGAGAAGTCTGACCAAGATGAAGATAGGTTAAATAGGTAAAATATGTTAGAGTTATACATGTAATAATAATTCCATTTGTGTACGTACAGGAAATCAAGAAAATGGACGCCGAAGCCATCGCCCAGCGCGAGGCTGAGGAGCTGATGAAGGAACGCCGCGAGCTGCAGGCCAGACTCAAATCGCAAGAGAAGAAGGTAAGAAAATATAATAAAAATAAATAAATAATAAATATTGGACACCAATCACATACATTGCTCTGATCGCAAATTAAGAAGCTAATGCACTTGTGTTATGGAAATCAGACAAAACGGTGGCACCACAACACCCAGACCCGGGACAATAGAAAATTATGATTTCTACATTGACCCGCCCGGGTATCGAACCTGGGACTCTGGAGCGGCGACGCCTTGAAACCCAGCGTGCTTAGCCACTACACCACGGAGGTCGAAAGAAGGCATAACAGAAACAACCCTCACATATACAAACAGCCATTACAATATTAGTGGTGATCGTAAGAAATGACATGTCACATCCCTCCCGCTTCCCCGCTCACCCACCATGTGCGTTCGTCTGTTTTGTGTCAATAATGTATTTTTTTTATATCTTTATCATCGCGCAGTCAAAGTTGAATGTTGCGACTTTCCGCAGTGATACAAACGCGATTGAAAGCCATACGTTTGTTTCAGATTTATTTGTTGCTTCGGTTTGAGCCGGTTTTATTTCTCTTTAATTTTAGGTATTCATAGCTTTTAATTATTCAATGTTTTTTTAATTGCATATTTAATATTGCAAAAAATAACACTATTACTATAAATACATTTGCATACATAAAGCACCTTTAGTAACTTTTTCTACAAGTTACCTAATGAGTAATTAAAGCGGTATTAGCTACAGTACTCTATTATTACAGCAATGTACTGTTCTTTCAACACCATATAAGGAGAATTTTGCTTTAAATCTTATGCCACATTCATATAAAACCTTGATAGCTATTTATTATCAAGTTCTCTCCCTCCTTTTGTAAATCTAGCAAACATGGAACAATACTATATTTGCAATAATTAAATAACTGGTTACTTTTATCATTACGCGCCTTACATAAAACATGTCTTTCAACTTATTTGTTTAGCTGTTATTCCGTAAATGCGTACTCGTTAAACTGCAGAGTAATACCCAAAAAATTATCATATAGTTGCTCGTATTAAGAGGGAGATGACATTTCTCTAGGTGGATTACTTCGAGCGTGCGAAGCGGTTGGAAGAGATTCCGTTACTTCAGAAGAGTCTAGAAGAGAAGCAGGTGCAGGATAAGGCCTTCTGGGAGCAACAGGAGAAGGAACGCATTCAGCAACTTATTGGTACGATAATTTTAATATTTTAATACGTAATTGATATCGTTCTGAAGTTCAATGAACTTTTTTCCATGGGCATGCTTTTGTCTGCGGTATTTAATGTAGGTTGAATTGTTTCGCATGTAATTTTGCTTGGTAGGCCTTATTAATATACCTTTGTTTTTCTTATTGCGGGACTCATGATACAAATAATATAAATAAAACTCCGTCATTTATTAGGTAATTCAAAGGTTTTGAGTGTATAGTGAGGATGCCATATAGAAATCATGCTATAAAGGTCAAATGTATAAGAATCTATAGGTAAACCGCTTTATTGAGACTTCGCCTGCGGGGCACAGGGGCGCAAGGGAGGCGAGAGCGCGGTGCGGGCGGGTGTATCCGCGCCGCCCGCACCGCTCACGCAACCCGCTCTCGCCTTCCTCCGAGCCTCGCCGCCTTGCAGGTGAGGTCTCAATATCGCGGTCTACCTATAATCTTGAATTACGTCTTCTGCGTTTGTTAATGTGCCACAATCTACTCTAGATTCTTAATAATTAAATAATAATTAATTTCATTTCTTTGCCACAATTATTTCTACTTAGCCCAAAGGTATGACTGGTAGAGAATGCCATCCATCTTTTGTACAAACTGTGGTTGTGCAATAAAGTATAAAAAAATAAATTATTGTCTAAACTATCTGCGTATCCCAGAGGCCCGATCCCGCGACGTGGCGACGTCGACCCGCCTGGCCCGCATGCACGCGCACCGCGACGAGTTCGTGGCGCGGCTGGCGGCCGAGCGCGGCCTCGCGCACCACCAGCGCCTCGCCGCCTTCCACGAGAAGCTGGCCGCCGAGAGGGAGGCGCGCCTCGCCGAGCGACGCAAGGCGCGCCGCGAGAAGCGCAGGCAGGAGGTCAGTACAGACGTCCTCAGGGCCCCTATTTTTGAATCACTCGCTTGGATATGGCGTGTGATTTTTGTTCGAAAACACATTAAAAATCAACGGAGATCGCTCAAAATCTAGACGTGAGTACTCACAAAATTGAGCAATGATTTTTCAATTTTTTTTTGTGTAGAGTACAACTGGTTTTCATTCCAAAATTCGACTTTAATCATTGAATATCACTCGCCATCTTGACACGAGTGATTCAAAAATAGGGCTCCTGGTCGTGTCCGATCATGGCGGTCGATCTCGATGAGGGCTACCGTTTTCGTGCTCACTAGTTGGCGCCACTGTCGCGTGAGGTCCTGAATATAGCTTATATGGTGTGTCAATTGTCATGATGGAGAGATAAAAAATCAAGTTTGCCATTAAATCTTACTATTACAATACATCGGGCATGCCGCCGTCCAGCTTTGTTAGGAAAAGAGGAATAAGTACACAAGTTATTAAAGATTCTCAAAATTTATTTTCTTAGTCCCCCTTTTAAAACACTCACATTCATTGATCCGTAACTAGTATTTGCCATAATTAATGGAAATTATCGGCAAATATTCGAAACATTAATCAAAATGGAAATAAACTCACACCCCACAAACCGTGACTTTTGACATTTCGGAGACCTCTCGCTACACAAGCGCCCCTAGCGGCGAATTCGTACGCGTTAGCCCTCGTTGAGATTGGCGATCGGCTCGAAACATTGCTTTAGTGCTTTAGTGCTCTTCATTGTGGTTCAATGAGACGCAATTCTGACATGACATATATGGCATGGCTATGCTGCTTTCGAGTATTTCCCGTACTCTTTATCCAGACTTTGGAAAACGGCTTGTATAGAGACATCAATAAATTATACATACCTACTATGACTTACATACGCCTATCCTTGACTTCTTATATTCCTTTCTAACAAAACCTTTCTCTACGCAGTGGCTAGCTGAAAAGCGTCGCGTGGAAGAGCGCATCGCGGAAGAGGCTCGCCGCGCCAAAGAGGAAGAGGAGCGCAAAGAAAGAGAGGAGCGTGAACGCCGCGCTGCCGAGGAGCTCGCCGCACAGCGCGAGAAAGAGAAGGAGAAGGAGAGGTGAGCGAGACGTTATTTTATTAGCGCTTTAGCTACGTACGCCGATCTCGCCGTATAAGCTTTCGTATACGAGGCTACGTAAATCGCCGACGATTGTCTCTAAGTGACTACCTTTATTGCAGCGGACTTTATGTTATTTGTAATTATAGGCCTAGTTCCACAATAACAGTTATATTGTTATTTTCAGCTGAGCACAGCACACTACACAATAGAAATTGACGGATTCTAGTAAAGTAGCAGAGCACGGTGAATCTCACGACCGGTTCGTAAGGAGTCAAAAAATAACCAACTGAAGTCAAAAAGCAATGTCGAAAATATGCATTGGTAAAACTTCGTAATATGTCAGATTTTCGAATAAAAAGCCGCTCAAGATGCAAAGCAAAAATTCAAGCGTCCTTTGCAGACTGTGGCATAACGTGACGGCTTAAAAGATTTCGTTTTAGCATATTTTATTTGTCAAACTAGCTTTTGCCCGCGACTTCGTCCGCGTGGAATAGTGACTTCTTTCTCCCGTTTTTTACAATTTTACCACTATATCTTTGCTCCTATTGGTCGTAGCGTGATGTTATATAGCCTATAGCCTTCCTCGATAACTGGACTATCCAACACAAAAAGAATTATTCAATTCGAACCAGTAGTTTCGGAGATTAGCGCGTTCAAACAAACAAACAAACAAACAAACTCTTCAGCTTTATAATATTATTAGTATAGATAATGCAAATAATCAATTTCTTTATGTTTTTATTGATAGCTGCTACTTTACTTATGCCGCTAAATTTCACAGTATATTTATGAATTAAGAGCTATGTATGGAATTTAATTGAACCCCTTATTTATTTACTTACATTATTTCACTTACTAATAATTAAATTATTTTTTTGTCGCACCGCCCACAATCATTTTTGCTTAGCCCAGAGGTATGACTGGTAGAGAATGTCATATGCCATATGGCGTTAAGTCCACCTTTTGTACAGTTTTTGGTTGTGCAATAAAGTATAAATTAATAAATTTCATTTACCAGGGAACACCAGGAGTATCTCGCCCGCGTGGAAGCCAAAGCTCGCGCCAAGGAGGCCGAGGTGCTGCGCAAGCTCGAGGAGCAGAAGGCGGCGAGTCAGTCGAGCTGGCGCCGCGGAGCCCCGCCCGAGAAGGAGGAGGGCGGCAGCGGCTGGCGCAAGCCGCTCGCCGACGCGAAGCAGCCGGACAAGAAGCCCGAGCCGTGGCGGCCCAGTCAGTACTATTTTATTTATTTTATTTTTATTTGTAAGGATAACCAGGGTTTACAAATAATATAATTAGTAAGCTACAAGTTATACAATTTTTAAACCACTTATTGGTAATCACAAGTAGTAACAACTTAAAAAAAACGAACGCACAAATCGAACACAATCCAAGGTACACGAAAACATATTAGAAACATTATGCCTTATTAAGGGGATAACAAACTTAAGTAGTCATATAGATAAAAATCTGACTACAATGTAATATTTATACTATTGTTCATTGAAAAAAAGTTCACTTAACAGCCGCCTCACCGCTGTGACACTGGTATGAAATATGTCAATGCCGGTATCTGATCACTTTATTCAAATCGCTACAAGCACGCCAAATGTAACTATTTCTCCTGTAATATACACATACACATTACCTAACTGCCTCGGTGGCGCAGCGGTTACAGGGTCGCATTTTAAAGCGACAGCTCAGCTAGAGGTCCCGGGTTCGATCCCCGGCCGAGGACGCCGAGGTGCAGCGCAAGCTCGAGAAGCAGAAAGCGGCCAGCCCCGCCTGAGAAGGAGGAAGGTCTCTAATCTAGAACTGTTCTGCTCCAACGGCCATCAGTTCTTCGCGCTATGTGCCCTGCCCATTTCCACTTGAGCTTTTATTTTTAAACGTTGATATTTTGTATTTTCTTCCATTTTGTATCATGGACGTTCGTGTAGCTGGAGGTGCAGCCCCCTTCTACCTTTTTCTACTTCGATCTTTGAGATTTTTAATCCTGTGTTATATAGTATTAATAGTAATGCTACTCCCAGGCCGCGTGCGCGAAGGTTCCCGCGACGAGCGCGCGCGTTCGCCGGAGCGCGCGCGCCCGGACCGCTCCAGGGAGGACCGCCCGCCGCCGCCGCGCGAGGAAAGGTACTTACACTATCAATTACTTACAGAATTACTTATTTTATACAGGATGTTTTTGCAAGGGGGAGCCAAATTTTTGGAGGTGAATGAGACCATCAATATGAATAACTTTTACTATGCATTACTTATACATCATTCCGAGGTTTAACTATTTTTCTGACTCATTATCGGCAATAGTAACATTAGTAGTAGTAATAAACATATATGACAAAGTAAAAATTCAAATTGTGTGTGAAAACCTAAATCAAATTAAATCATTACAAGTAAAAACTAGAAGCACCGGATTACGTAACTTATTATACCTACCCAGATATATAATACCTTCATGCAACAATGTTCATGGTAAAAGAATGTGGGAGTATTTCCTGCCATCTACTTTAAATGAATATCCTAGCAATATTATTGAACAAATAAGTAATTTAGAAAATAGTGCTAAATGTATAAAAATACTTAAGAACTACATATTGTCTTTAAATTGTAACGAGTAGTATAGTGACTCTCATTACCACGTATAAATCTATATAGGTTTTTGTTGGTATTGAAATATGTTTTTTTAATGTAAATTGTTTAACATAAATAAAGAAAGAAAGAAGTAGTAATTATAACATTTTCACTCTTCAAGTTTTTCTGAACAATACTTCATACTACAACCCCATAGTCCGAATGTGTCGCCAATGCAACGAAATACTCGCCACAAATAGAGAAATAGACATATTTCATCTCAAATTGCAGCAGTTCCGGAGACAATTAAGCACTTATTTTGGCTTTCTTTAGTATTATTATTTACTTATGACTTTCTGAATGTGCCTCTGTTTCTTTTTATCGTAGGTTTTATGATCTGTGTTATATTATTACAATATTCTATTCCATCTCAAACCACTGATTGTAAATGCGTAAGTTTGTATTAGTTTCGTAGTTTATATCCGTAGCGTTCTTTAGTGAAAGATTATCTTTTAATTTGAAAGCTTTTAGGCATTCATATTTTTGGATTTCGATCTAGATCTGACCAATGTTATTTTAAGTATTTATGCTTTTATGATTGATATCTGTTTTGTGTGCTATGATTAATAAAATAGATTGTAAATGCGTAAGTTTGGGTACTAACAAAAATGTATTAGTTTCGTAGTTTACATCCGTAGCGTTCTTTAGTGAAAGATTATCTTTTAATTTGAAAGCTTTTAGGCATACATATTTTTGGATTTCGATCTAGATCTGACCAATGTTATTTTAAGTATTTATGCTTTTATGATTGATATCTGTTTTGTGTGCTATGATTAATAAAATAAAATAAAAAAATAGAGTTGACAGGTTAGTATGGGGAATATGAAATTATATTTCAGCTTTTGGTCATAATAGTCCCCCTAGCCGACTTCGACTACGGTGGCCAGTCACAACGACTAACCGACTGCGCGGGACATATTATAGTGCACAAGTGTGTGCGCAAACACAGGTGCACTCTCTATTCCTTTCACTCTCATAGCCCGATGGGACAGCAATCTGACACGACCGGAGAGAAATCAGGCGCAGGACCAACGGCTTAACGTGCTTTCCGAGGCACGGGGGTGAAACACCGCCAACTTCCAAACTCCGGGCTACCCGGAGAATTTCTGAACAGAAAAACTCCGGTACATATTTTTGGCCCGACCCGGGAATTGAACCTGGGACCTCTGGCGCAGCCGTCGCTTTAAAATGCGACCCTCTCACCGCTGCGCCACCGAGGCAGTATACGAGGCAGTTTTTGGTCATAATCCCATTATAAAAGTAGGTAAAAATGATATTGGTCTCATTCGTCTTCTAAAAATTCAAAGTGTTAGACTAAAAGTTAAAAAAGTTAAGTTTAGCCTGTAAGCATCCCACTGCTGGGCAAAGGCCTTACCCCAAATGTGAGGTAGTAAGTCTAGTCTTAAAAGTGTTAGACTATTTTACATTAAACTTACAAACGGAAGTATAAACGATTTTGTATCTATTTCTGATAGGTGTGTAGTACAAAACCGAATGGTGAAATCGAAGCATTTTGACCTGTGGACTATTTCGCCAAATTATATCAATCGTATATCCAAGTAATACGTATTATTAATATTCTCCAGACGCGAAGAACGCCCGCGTGAAGATCGCCCTCGCGAAGAACGTCCGCGTGACGACCGTCCCCGTGACGACCGTGGTCCGCGTGACGACCGTGGTCCGCGTGACGAGCGTGGTCCGCGTGACGAGCGTGGTCCGCGTGACGACCGTGGTCCGCGTGACGAGCGTGGTCCGCGTGACGACCGTGGTCCACGTGACGAGCGCGGCCCACGCGATGACCGTGGACCGAGGGACGATGTCGGCTGGCGCTCAGCCAACCGTGAGCCGGACCGTGACAGGTGAGCCCTATGTCTAATTTGTTAATGCGTTTTGATTTTATAAGTTTATAAAAATATAGTTTACTATTCGTCCGACTAAGACTAGACTGACTGAACTGTAATTAAAATTATTCTAGCCTCGCAAAAAAATATAAAAATACGTTCCGCGAATAAATAGAGATTGAGTATAAACTCAATCTCTATTTATTCGCGGAACGTATTTTATCCACAATGCAAAACTTCAATTAATTTAGCTCTTGATATGTGAAACTTTGATTGAGTGATGATACAAATTCATTAATTCAAGTCTTCGAATATTATATACTAATAGTAGTATTAACATTTGAAATGCAATTATTTTGGCTAAACATACGTGTGTATTTTCCTCCGAAATAAATCCCACTCGCAGTTCTGTGACCGCGGGTGGTAGGCCTCGGAGGTACAGCACGCTGGTGAGACGCGACAGGTTCCTGTCTCTTACGGAATTTGTGTTAATTTGATCCAGTACAAAAACATTTTTGAAAGATGTAGTTGAAGTTGTCTCAACTATTGCTATCTTTATTATTATTTTAAAGCTGAAGAGTTCGTTTGTCTAAACGCGCTAATCTCAGGAACTACTGAACCGATTGTAACCGAAAAAAAAATTGTGTTAGATAGCTTATTTATCGGGGAAGGCTTTAGGCTTTAAATAACATCAGGTTGCAAAGGGAGGGGTGGGGGCAAACTCAAAACGCGCAGAGAGACCGCTAGTAATGTATAAAATAATAATATAAAATAATGTAATTACAAATTTCGTGTTCTTTCACAGGCCTCGCTACGGTGGTCGCTCCAGTGGTCCAGAAGGAGGCAGCTGGCGTCGTGGACCAGCCGAACCACCGCCATCTGGTGTAAGTAATACACATACTTATAGAATACAGTAAAAAAAGTATTAGAAATTCGTCATGAATCTTGCCCTCTTTCCACACCCTCTCCCCACAAAACACTGAGAGACTTCATTGAGATTTCGCCTGCGAAGGCACAGGGGTGCGGGAGCGCGATACATAGCGGCGCGGGCGGAGTTCTCAATTTCTCAGTCTACCTATAAAAAGTTTGTGGAACTTTGCCATGACGAAATATCACTCTCTAAGCGCAGTGGTGGCAGCGTTTTGGTAGTGATACCGAAGTTAAGCAACTTACGGTCGGTGTTTGGATGGGTGACCATTCCGACCATGTAAGTGACGTATATCACGAGCATCTCCGTGCTTCGGAGGGCACGTTAAGCAGTTGGTTAAGCCTAGTCAGAGGCCCTATGGGTGGTTTGATAAAATCTGACAGCAAGGTTGGTCGCTTGCCCTGCAAACACCCCTCCGCCAATCCGCACCGCACTGAGCCCGCGTGGTGGAGTATGGCTCATACTACCTCATATTTGAGGTAAGACCTTAGCAGTGGTGGGATGCTTACAGGCTAACTCTACTAATAAAACAATCATTCTATAGGAGCGTACATCGGCCTGGCGTAGCAAGGACGGTCCGCCGCGCGATGACCGCTTCCGCGACGCTCCGCGACGTGACGACCGTGACGGACCAAGGCGTGACGACAGGGACGGGCCAAGGCGTGACGACCGCGACTTCCGCGATCGCGACCGCTTCCCGCCTAGGGATGGACCGAGGAGGGATGATCGGTGAGTTTTTATATTTATTTTATAATAAATAAATAAATAATAATAAATATGCGCCAGACAACACACCAAGTGTCTGGTTTCGTGGTAAGGATTTTGCTTCCTTGTGTTACGAAGTACCAGACAACGGTTATGACGAGGGCGTCTCCCATAAATACTTAAATACATAATATCCATGACTTAGGTACAAATGTTCGTGCTCATCACATAAACATTTGCCCCTTGCGGGATTCGAACCCGCGACGGCCAGCGTGATCGTCAGGAGCGCTAACCAATACACCAAACGCGTCGTCTTACATTACATCAATTTAATGCAATGCAATTTTACATCATTCCACATCTCCTAAGAATTACAAAACAACAACGTGTATTAATATTACCTCCAGCCAACAAAAATATCTTCATTTTACAAAATGGTTAAAAACATCAAATGGTTGTGAAAATTATGCTATGCGATTGCTTTATGTATGAGTAAGTGTGTAAATAAATGGGAATCATTGGTAATATAAGGTGTATATTTACCATAGTCCGAAAGGTTACAATACGAGTATGTCTCGATAACGTTGATAAACACTACCAGTTTTTTTTACCAGGGTATGAGTGTCTAATTACATTATTCTCATTGAAATATCATTCAAGGTTTTTTTTTGTTAATTATTCTCATTATCTTAGATTATTTTTTTTTAATTTTTTTTTTTAAAACGGTATTAGTTCCTCCGAAATAAATCCCACCCGCGGTTCTACATAACGGCGCGGTGGTAGGCCTCGGAGGTACAGCAGTATGGTGAGACGCGACAGGCATCTCTTAATAAGATGTTTGTGTTAATTTGATCCAGGACAAATACTAAATAAATATTTTTCTTGCTCCGTTCCTTTTTTTCCTTGTTTCCCTACCTTTTACACTCGTCTGTGGCGAATGCACTAGTCGTGCAGATACCAAAAAAAAAAAAAAAAAAAACTTTCAACAAAAATATCGTTTATCGACAAGTGTAGTGATTTATGTATACAGATTTTGTTACCGATTGTTGGAGCCTAATGCCTCGTATGAAAACGTAGTAAATAAAAAAATATGCGCCTGAAAACACACCAATTGTCTTAATTTCGAACCAAGGAAAAGCAGAACGTTGTAGTTGTAGCTACCACTTCTGACAAGCTTTCAACAATCTTCTTTCAAGTTTGCCACTGAAACTTCACACATCATAGAACGTACATAACTCCCGCTGTGGATGCCATAATCGATTGTTGTATGCATAATGTATTTTATTTTATTTATTCAAAGCTCACAGAACAAGTTACAATCACGTTGTGATTTACAGAAAATTAATTATCTCAAATATAGAACTATGTAGACCGTAACTCTAAATAAATATGTGGGCACAATATGTACCAAATATAATGAAATGATAGAGGGTAAGACTTGTGTGTTAGTAATATTTGCTAAGGAAAATCAGTATCAACTAATATTAGTTTGTTTAATACTACAAAGAATTTAAGTAACAAACGCAAATAACAAATCCTACTACTATTATAAAGGCGAAAGTTTGTAAGTATGGATGTATGGATGTTTGTTACTCTTTCACGTAAAAACTACTGAATGGATTTGAATTAAACTTTACCACAATATAGCTTATACATCAGAATAACATATAGGCTACAATTTTTGAGGTTTCTAATGTGAGGTCGTAAAAAAACACATTTTTTGCGCTACTAGACGGGACGAACCTGAAGTCCACGCGAACGAAGTCGCGGGCAAAAGCTAGTAAATAAATAAACACACTCAACATCAATTTATTTATGAACGGACAGTTTTCAAGCCTGCCTACGCAAAAAAACTGCTTCACTGCAGAGCAGACTGCGAGCAAGTGCCAACACCATCCTGATGACGTTGTCTAAAAAATTAGACAGTCCTTCTTCAGGCACTGCAATCGCATAATGACGGCATCGTCATGTGATTGCCCTGTGTGTTTGTGCCTGTTTATAAATTTACTAACATTAGAATAAGTGTAAACCTACTAATAAACTTGGATCCATGATCTGAAATAAAGAGTAATTTATTTATTTTATTTCATTTACAGTGACGGCCCCAGACGCGACGACCGCGACGGCCCGCGCCGCGACGACCGCGACCGCAGACCGCCGCCGCCGCGTCGCGACGAGAAGCGTGAGTATTCGCTGCTTGTACATACTTTAAACATTTAAAGTTTTCCTCCGAAATAAATCCCACTCGCAGTTCTGTGACCGCGGGTGGTAGGCCTCGGAGGTACAGCACGCTGGTGAGACGCGACAGGTTCCTTTCTCTTAAGGAATTTGTGTTAATTTGATCCAGAACAAGATAATATTTGAAAATACCCACACCGTTGCCCGTGTCAACTATGATATACTTGCTCGGTTTCTTAAAAGCAAATTCGTTAATGGCGTTTAGTTTAGTGTGAAGGATTAGCGTATTTAATTGTACTTAGAGCTGTGCATTTCATTTAAAAAAAACTGATTTTTTAATTGGAATATAAAGGGTACTAACTTAATCAGTACCCATTTTTTACTTTAATTGTTTTATTCTGTTTATGTTATAGTGCATAACATTATATTCAGAAATGTCGTTGACTTGTTTTCGATTCTGAAAGTGACGTAATTCTTTCTTTTCAGCTCGCGACCCCGACGGTGATGAGTGGCAGCCCGTCACACGCCGCTAAACTGGCATACTTTATGGATATCATGTCCTATGTAAAGGGTTCAGTAGCACCACTAACTAAACTCATGTTTATTCACTAACAACCGAGTCGGTAATGTATGAAACAGTTTCAAGTTACACGCCACGATGCCTTACGGCTTTCCGTTAGGGACGCCGCACACTTGCGCCGCGTTGGTGTTCAGACTTGTGGCGCCACATTTAAGGTTCCAATACATTTCAATGCAAAATTCACTTGCTACAAATGTGTCCTAGGTGTGTGTACATTTCATTTCTACATGCACTTTCTACAAATGTGTCCTAGGTGTGCGTGCATTGAAATGTATGGGATCGTTAAATGTGGCAACGGAATTGTCGTAACACAAATGTGGCGCAGTAGGTGTGCGGCGCCACTTAGTAGCGAAGACGAGTCGAAGTTTGATTTGTCGGAATCAATTTTTAATCCCCCGCGTAGTTGTTTATCAACAATTAATTGTTATTGCGGCTAGATTATTCGGCTGACAGTCATCTGAAGTATTAATACTTATTTGAGATATAGCGTGTGTTTCTTTCACTATAACGGATCGCCATAGATTTCATTTTTATTTTTTTGCATTTAAATATAATGTATTTTTTATGCTTCAAGTTTCCATCTCCCTTGATATTACATATTTTGTGCTGGCACTACTGAACCCAATTTTTGTTTTGTTTATCGTGTTATGTCAATCTTTGTAAGACGCCATTGTATGTATGAAACATGTAATACATATTCCGTCGCGCGGTTGTACTTCGCGCCAATATATTAATTACAATATGGGTGAGGGATATTTTTATTTCATGATTCTACTTTATACAATACTAAGCTTTTCGTATATTAGCTATTTATTTTTCCTGATTTTATCATAATAATAGTTCTGTCATATGCATATTTCATTATAATCTTATAGTATTTTTGAAGCACCTTGAAGATTTACAAAATAATTTACTACGAAGATTGATCACGTGTAAAATAAAGTGATATTTGAAATCTAATTGCCTCTCACCAAGTTGCCAAAAGTAGTTCACTTAGTCAAGCACCGAGTTTCCATACACAATAGCCAATCAATGAGCAGTTTTCTTGTCATGAGATGTTTATATCATCGAGAGATGGCGCTAGCGTCACTTTAGGAACTAAATTTTTAAACTTCATTTAAGTTTTTTAACAGAGGGTAATTGCTTTTCGCCAACGTAAATATTCAACAGTACAACAATATTAATATAAACCTTTAGTACATAAAAGACATAATAATGCCAAAAAATAAGTAGGCTAATTAATCCATAAGTCATTAACGCATTTTACAATATTTAATTACAAACTTTTTTTCTTTGTCTATGGTTTTCCGCCAACGTGAAAAAGTGTTCCTAAAGTGACCCTAACACCATCTAGTGAGAGCTGTGAAACGATGGGAGATAACTGCTCATTGTTATCGCGTTACTTAAGATGTCCTTGAGGTTTGACGTATTAGTTTCATATAGATCAATGTAAACATTTGTATTGAAGAGAGATAATAATCTATTTGTGATTTCGATCTCATGAGAAAATAATATCTTCATGTACCCATGGTAGGAATATAAACATAATATTAAAGGTTGAGAAAATGTACCTGCAGGTTCTATGTTATTGTACTTTGTCGCTTCTTTCTGATATCTTTGAATGAAGCTACTATAGTATAATGCACCATTTCTCTTGTTAGCTACTACTCGTTATCATCTAACTACCTATAAATTGCACTTGTAAGGCAACTATGTCAGACTAGGAATCGAACCCTGCGTCTTACGCTATCCGGGCGCATGCCTAGTTTGCATACAAAAAAACATTAAAGTAAAAATATATTTTTTAACTACGTACTTATAAATAGGTATGCCTACAGTAGCACTTATATTACCACCTAAAGGTAAACCGCTTCATTGAGACTTCGCCTGCGGGGTGGCGGGGCGCGGGGGGAGGTGATAGCGGTGATACGCCTCCCCCGCGCTCCCCGCCGCCCCGCGGCTGATGCCTCTATTTCGCGGTCTAGCTATAACCTATTAATCTATTCCTACCACGGGCTCATACATGTTTCAATCGGCATAACGATACCTCTTGTACGATTTGTACGTTTGCATATTTCGTGATCGGATAATAACCATACCGTTAGTCAGAACAGTGATTTAAATCACCATAATGTTTCAGAACAATAGGTTGTCAAAGCTAAAGACTCGGATGCCCGCTAAGAAACTTGTAGTATGCTAATATCTTGTACTGGATGCAAAACTGTAGACTCATTTGCTAAATAAATGTTTTAATCGGGAATTTGGCGTTTTCTTTCTTAAGCCTCTTATGATCACTATACCAAAATTCAAACTTTTCGAAATAAAAAATAAACAGTATTTATAAAAGTAAGGTATATTTACGCAAAATACAATCTGGATCACTCATCCATGACGAATAGCTTACTTATCTCTAAACTTGTGAAATTCCATGGAAATAATAACAACAACATATCCTTGCAACATTATGTCAACTACCTTTCACTATAGGAAAACCGCAGAACAGACCTTTCTGACGAGACTTCAGTTGTTTTTCTCTCCTAATTTATACACTCTATATTTTAACATGGATTAAATGTCATTATATGATTTAAAACTTTGTTGCATTTTGTACTAAATTAATCAACACACGGGATATATGCCGTCTACACGAATCGCGTGTTACGCCGTCCACAAGAAACCCAGATACTGTTAGTGTGTTTTGCCGAGCTGACTGTACCAGTGCAACAAATATTGAAAAGTTTGCGGGTAGATGAACACATTTCATCGCGCACCAGCAAACGACGCCGGGCTGCTTCAGTCACCCCGGGACCATGACTCGTGTAACCGAGTCGAAACGTCTCGGGAAGGTAAATACGATGTTATTTATTTAGTTAAAGAAAGATCGTTTAATTCTGTTTTTCTTTGCTAGTCAAATATTGTAAACAATGTTTTTATAACTTTTAAAATAATATCAGTAAATAAAATTAATAAACTATTTTATCTAAAGAGATTTCAATATTCAAAGATGAATTACATATGTACATTGTAAGTTTCATGTTTATCTTATTATAAAATGAATTGTTTATTTTAAAAGAAATGTCAAGGTTGTTTACAATAGTAGACTTTCAAACAAAATCGGACTTTAATGTCATATAGTACATTCAATTAGGAGGAAAATGAATGCGACAAAAGTATCGTCCTAAACCAGACCTCAAAAACCAGAAAAAGGTTTTTTGATTGACTGAAAATCCAGAGTACGTTGAAGCTATTTTTTTATATATTGGAACTATTTGGATTTTGAAGGTATGTGTGTGTAGGTACTTTTGATTGATAAAGTGTACTGTTTTATTTTTACTATGCAATATGCAAACCAGACCGTTTTATGTAAAAGGGCACAGTAACAGCAAAGCAAGCATTTAGGTAGTTTTAATCCACATTTTATTTACATAAACCATCAATCGAGAAGTAAAGGAAACGTTTACTATGATGAGCGGCGTCCGATCGCAATCAAGGCGTGATCTACTTTCCCATAATTGGACAAACAGATTATACTACACTAGTTATTTTGTACATGCAAAATGGTCAATTTATGCAAGATGCTAAATGCGCGATCTCATGCAAGGATTTTGTATTACATTGCATGCGGTCTTATTGATGATTTTTGGTGTTTTAAATGGGTAAGACTAAAACTTTTACTTCAATATTGTGTGTGGGAGCATAAAAAACTCTTAACGTAGGTATTGTTTATTAAAATAACCATTTTTACACTTTATGCTTGCAGAGAGAAGAGTGAATTTATCAGAAAGGAATAAAATAATACTTTCAGCTAATCGGTATGAACAAAAAAAACCGGTTAAGTGCGTGTCGGACCCGCGCACTGAGGGTTCCGTGCCACCCTTAACTGAATTCAGGGTTCACTTACTTTCACTTAACGAAAACATCACAATATATCGTGACAGCAAAAATAACTTTGTTTTTCATAGTGTTTGTATGAAAGACAAAGTTATATTTGCGGTTGATAAAAATGTGCAATATCTCAAAAACTACTGATTCGATCTCCTTCAAACCAATTTTCGTTGCAAGTTTTTGTTGAGATCTACATCATATATTTTTTCCAAAATTTTCACTTTCTTAGTTCAAAAGTTAGATGGGGGGGGACGCCCATTTTACCACTTTGGAAGCGTCTATATCTCAAACCTTACACTTTTAGAAAAAATGCTTTTTGAAACCTCACATTCATTTTTAAAGACCTATCCATAAACACCACACACGCATAGGTGTGAGTAAAAAAAAATTTGTGGGTTTTAGTTTCATGTATGGGAGCCCCCCCTTAAATATTATTTTTTCTTACTTTTTGTATCTGAATCGGAAAGCAATGAACAAGATACACCTACCTTCCAAGTTTCAGCTTTGTGATGCTTATAGTTTCAGAATAAAGTGGCTGTGACATACGGACGGACAGACAGACAGACAGACAGACTTGACGAAACTATAAGGGTTCCGTTTTTTGCCATTCGGCTACGGAACCCTAAAAAATGGTGAGTCTTATAAAATACAATAACACAAAACAATCTTATTTTCCTGAAACACAAACGGGTTTAAACAATGATATTTTGGTATCTTTATGAAAGAAGTCAAAACATCCATATTCTGGGAATGTTGTTGTTCGGAATGCAAACAAGTCTGTAATCAGCGGGTATTCGGAATCATCACTGTTTCACTCACTCACTTTTATAAACATAAGTAGTGACGTAAACATAAATATATAAGTAGTGTTATTATATATTACTCTTACCGCCTGTTTCAGCATGTCTTATTAAGTTCCCATAAAAAATCAAATCATTTATTTGCGATACACAGGTAAATAGATGTTAAGTGTACAAATACAGGGTAAAGAGAGTGCGGTGTGATCAGCCTCAGTGGCATACAAATGTCAAATTATAAAAGAAGAAGAATAAATCATGTAAAAATTTACTATAGGTACATAACGAAATCTGCAAATAATTATAATACAACATTTATTAAATTATATAAAACAAAATGAAATTAAATTATCACGTCAATCAAATTAAATTACTGGCAGGCAGTCAAACGGACATGTAGGAATTCCTTTACAGAATAAAATGAGTGCATGGTAAGAAACATAGATCAAAAACTCATTGCAATCCTTAATATAGTTTAGTATTTTATTATATACCCTTAGGCCCATAGCTAGAATGCTGTTGTTATAGAGGGCTGTCTTATGTGGGGTCGGACCTGTGGCGAATGTTGGGTTGCGAGATCTATGAACTATTTTCAATAAATATGGATTTTGACGAATGAAGATGGAAAGTTCGAAAATCCATTAGCGTTATTTCTTTGTCGATGGTCAAACAGGCTCTTTAATTTACTATTTCTCATACGATAATTATATAAATAAAATAAAACTTATCGTATTGCCTGTTTCAAACCAACTAATAATAAAATATGGAACTTCATTTCGTTTGAAGTATTGGACAGAACGCTAACCAAAACTTATTAGGACATGTGAAACTGCCCCGTAGCCCCGTAGTAAAACTATTCTAAATTCCTTTCATATTTTAACCCTTTAACTTCCGTCCGAACAAGTATTTCACCAACACATCGGCTGGCAATTGGCATAAAGTAGGTCACCTAAAGATTTGCGTGAGTGAAACATTTTAAAGCTTTAAATCCATACGCCTATCTTGAGACGTTATCGAAAAGCATGACTGGACGAGTCCTTTTTGGTTTTATCGTAAACAAAAAGAAATGGCGCCTGCAGCTCAACAAGCCTGTCTCCAACCAGCGCTAAAACGCGGCCGTTTGAGAAAGTTATTTTTTTTAACCGCATGCAGCCAGTCGCCGCCACACTCCCGCAGCGGAGTCACGTGCGTTCCACTCAAAAATCGAACACTCGGAACTTTTTTGATTTCGGAAAAGTAAAAAAGAAAGTTCTGTGGACTGTGCCCTTTCAGCCGTCTTTGGATTCCTGAATCTTTACCAGTGAAAAATGAACGTAAGTTTTTATTTCAAGGCCGGTTTTTAGAGCGGTTTCCACAGCTATTGTTGGATTTATCGACTTTCGTTTCGTTTTAGCATATTCGTGTATTTAAATTAAGGTTAGAATCGAAGAAAATTCCATTTTGGAGGATATGAAACATTTCAGCAATTGAAATTTATTCTTGAACTGCCGTGCCATAAATCAAATTTTAAGTTGGTATGCAAGGCGGAACAACAAAACGTAATTAAATTCTGTTTTAGTTTCTTTTTATAACGTAATTCAGTTATAACAGTGTGCACAAACATTTTGAAATTGCAATAGAATTCATTGCGCTATTGTTTCCGATATAGCAAAGCAACTAATAAATTCCTATCACAAACTGCAAAGGAGTATACAAGGTGAAACAGTGTCACTTTTGCAGTGGTCTACTTTAGGGTTAATTGAAGTTCAGAAACTATTTTTTAATCACTTGCGTCAATATTCCGAGTGATTTTTAAGTGAATCAATATAAATGTACGAAAATCTCGTGAAGTAATGAGTACAAAATCATTTTTTTTTATTACTATTGTGTCGATTGTATGCAGTTTTCATTCGAAATTCAAACATTAATCAACGAAAATCACACGCCATATTGAGGCGAGTGATTCAAAAATAGGGCCCCAGTAACACGTAAAACAGTATTTAAACAATAACCTTTAGTATCCAGTAAATATGAAACAAATGTTGTTTACATCATTATTTAAGAACTACCTAAATCATAGATTTTGTCACGTTTAAAACTCGATAAGTTCCTGAAAGCCTTCTTTTACGGATTGTTTTATCTCTTATTTGGAAAAGATTGTGAACTTATTCACACCTTCAGTCTCTTAGAAACTTATCCAGAAGTGGTATAACGGTCTTAAGATCTCGATCGGGATACGCAATGCAGTTGGTATTCATGAGTCATTTGATAAAGGATTTGACAAAACAAGTTTTAGGTGTATATGTTTTAAAAGTTTGGAGTTTAAACTTTTGAGCTTTTCTTCCTGCTTATTTTAAATTCGTACTTTTTTAAATCCATACTTAGATGTATTGTTGCACGCAATAAATATTAGAATATTTACTTATTTACTCTAATAAAATAGAACATATCTTTATTTGGCACACAATTACAAAATTTGACTTTATCTATCGCAAAAAATATATGTACTTCTAAAATAAATATTACTTTGTTAAAAATAACCTACAAATTCATCCTACAAATTAAACTAGATCAAAACCTTATCCATCCGGGTATCGATCTCTCAAGTCTCGACTTCTAAATGTTATCTTTAAAACATTAGCCTGGATGCGTCCTCATACATTTTAATGATGATGAGAAACAGGGTCTTATCATGTAGGACGACTTGGGTACTAGTGAAGATCTAAGAATAGACGTAAAGGTGAATGACCACTAGTGTAGTAATAAACTTATCTATTTATAGCTAGATAGAGAACAACAAGATTTTATCGCTATTTGAAGTTGAAATCGTTGAAACATTGCCATTTTGGCAAATTTTCGGGCAACTGAATTGAATTTACATGAAAAATATTTATTAACTATTCAAATTACAGCAGAATCAGGCTTACATTTGTATGACAGATTGTATAACTATTTTAGTTCGAAAAATAATAAAAATCACGCGATATTAGACTCTAAAATTGAATTATCTTGTACATTTCCTTTAAACAAATGTGTAAATTCACTAATTTTGTGTGCAATAAAGAGTTATCTATCTATCTATCTTTTTTTAGCACTCCCGTGTCGAGCTATACTGATTTTCATTAAAAAATCGTACATAATTCGATAAATATCACACGCCCCATCTTGACGCGAGTAATTCAAAAATAGCCCTATTTTTGCCCCTGTAGCGCGTTGATGTCTTTTAGTTGCAAATACAAAATTTTGCAACGACCGCATATCATTACTAGATCATGATGGTGGCCAATTTTAATTGTGATATAGATAATTTTGCTTTGCTTACTTTATGTGTAATACAAATCAAAATCAATTACTCTTCCCACGCAGTCGGATAGGACTTAGTTGCTTACAAAATCCGAAATAATCGACCAAATCAGGTCAAAAGTTGAATGATTTTTAACTTCGGGTCAAGGTTACGTAACTCAGCAATAACAAATGCACTTTAATCGATCAAGAACAGTTACTGCAATCTACGAAGCCGTATTTCCGTAAATCAATTGTATAACCACGAAATTTAACGCCTCATTGGAAAATGGAATAAAAATCGGAAACTGCGGTAGAGCAAACAACCAGTGCAGCTAATGCGATCAGTTGTTAAAAAATCTTTATGTCTCTAAAATGAAGATGATGTTCGGTAAATCTCAGTTAAATAACAAGTGCGCTGGTTACTTAAGCTAGAGCTTTGAGTTACATAACATATCTTTAATACTGGGACAAAAAGAAAATTACAATTCACATCAATTAATAGAGCGTCGTTATTTAAAGTAAAATTAAAAGTGTAAATGCCCACTCTTTGCAAAATTGTTTTTAAAAACATATTGTAATAATAAAACTTAAGTAAATAACAAGATGCATCATCGGTTAACAAATCGGTTTTTAATGTTCTTTAACGTAGAAAAATATTAATCACTTAATTACCTACGTTATGCATACTCTGTAGGTTAGTTTATTTCTGTTCTTAGTTGGGACTGTAAAGGACTTAGGTTTAGGACTGTAAAGAAAGATAGAAATAATATTAAACCATATGTCTATGAATTTCTAAAATACCACTTACGAGTATCTTGCATAAAAAACAAAAAAGAGCTTAAGTGAAATCCAGAAAACGGGGCGCAAGTTCCACGTTCATACAAAATAGAAAATACATACTTACAGCTTGATACAAAATTCAAATTTCGATGAAATTTCAATGTTCGTATGACAAGTTTTCAAATCTTGGACGATAAAAATAAATGGTGCACACCGTTTCCAGTATTATACTATATAACGGTTAGGAGAAATTGTAGAGGGCTTAGCAATCAACTTTAAAATTGACGGTATATGATTTAGGTACAGTACTACGTGATATTTTTAAATTCTAACGCTGCGAGTATGACTATTTATGTAAGTTATTGATTTGCAAACGTAAGCAGACAGACAGACGTCTTTAAATATCGTATTTTAGCACACTTTAGTATCAAAGTACGAATTTGTTTAGAAGGTCGCCACGAAATCGTGACTATTATTCGTTGCACGACAATCTCTGGCGTCAATTGAACAGTAACAATTTTATGAGCATAATTTTGGCAAATAGAAGATTTTCAGTGTTTATTTTTGAAAATAATACAACAATATCTGGGACTCACCTCGCTGTTTACCAAAAATCATTTGCTTCACGGTAGCTGAAGCAAAAGTTCATATTTTATTAAGGATTTAGACTAGAAAGCTTATTTTGGTACACTAACAAAATTAAGACTAGAAAGCACACACAACAACTGATAACTTATTAACAGTTAAATAACATAATCTCGTTGGCAACAATAGGTTAAATGTGGGTTACATAATACCCCGAATATAATGTGTCAGCTTTTTAGACTAGATAGATTAAATCTTAGTCCATTCAACTATTTCCCACTGATTATAATTTTGCTTTGTCACCTTGTTAAAGCAGGCATTGTTTTTGATGATTCAATAATGAATACAATTGGGTTAGTTAGTTTGTTGACGTTAGTCCTTCGAAATGATATGTTTACATGGCTGACTGTACACAAAGAGTGTGAGATGATTATGAGATAAATTAAATGATAACATCATTGTATGCCAGTACACTCGAGTAAATGTGTAGATAATTACATATTATTGGTCGCACACTAACATTTTCTGTAAGGTCCAATAGTACGTTTAATTCAATAGCTGTAGCAAGTTTCGGTGCTTATAGACTCGCAAATGACCTAAGCTACCTATTTTGTAGCTTGGACTGTTTTGATTGTTATTTTTGTTATGTCAAAAAATATAGCATCTATTGCTACCTACCGCATCTTCATGTTTTCTTCCTGTAGAATCTTTAATCTCATGCATTTGTAAGTAATTGATTCAGTTACTGATTCTCCTTGGCTCTCATCAATCAATCTGTCAATTCGTTTTCAAAGGCCCTCCTTGGTCACTTCCGAACGTCGTAGGTCGTGAGCAGCATCCAGTATGGACGTATTGTTTCAACTGCAGACAATGCATCCACATTGGCTCATTGTTATATCGGCTTCGCGTTACTAAGCTGAGTTTAAGTCGGCAGGACAGTAAACTTTTATACAGTTTGTTTAAGTCTCATGAACCTCTTCGTCTTTGAATATTTTTTGTCATTTCACAGAACAGTTTTGTCGTCTTCGAAGATTTTTTTGTCATTTCGACTTGTTGCTGTAATTTTAAAAAATAGTTTGATACGTTCGAAAACCTTAAAAATATAGTTATGCAGTTTTAAACCGTATTACATACGACTTAAAGTAACTTAGTATGGAGAGGTGACGTTTGGGCACAGAATATAATAAGTATAATATCTAGTACTACTAATTAGTTTGGGTACTTCCAGTACCGATTCGCGTATCAGTATTTTTCGAAATCTTTTTCTTGGGTACCCTGAGTACCCATGAGTGGTTTAGCGGCTAGTAACTGATCTATCGACCAGTAAATTTAATCATGTCGAATCAGCAGACAAGGCCGATTATACCATATTAGTAAACCCGCTTTATCCTTCCTAAATTTCGCGCAGTGAGAGTTATTGGGAAGCAATGACACTGCCGTGACTGATTATACCATTAGCAAACTACTTTACACCACCTTATGTTCTCATGAATAGAGTTCAAAATAGCTTGGCCAAAGATCCTGATTAATTGTTACTACTTAAAGCAGCAGTTCAAGCGATCGAGCCCTATTGCTTGGAAGATAAAGTCATAAATCGCCTGCGCTAGTGCAACATGTGTGCAAATGAAAAATTTACTTAATAACCAATGCGTGACAACTAGCCCTATATCTAGTGGCTTAGAGTCGGAAATGGTATGAACATTTGATCATGTCTGGTGCCCTTTCAGGCATGCAGTGCAACTTGAGTGACTCTCTTTTACTTATGAAATTGTAATTTTATTGCCACTAAATGTAGCTAAAATATGTTTTTTTAAGTACCTAATGGCCCTAACTTATAATTACTTAAATGATAGCTAAGTTAAAAGCACTTTAAATGCAGTTAACGTCAATCAAATGTTTGCGTAACGTAATAGATCGTTATATGTTTCTCAAGATTTGTTACTCTTTTATTGGATACAAACTTCTATACAACATTTTCTGTAAGCCACCTTTTCTTTAAACTTTTTTTTTAACCGATAACTTATATTTCCTGCGTTGCAGGCAAAACGCATAATCCGCCTTTATCCAAAGCGGCGCACAAATTTCTTGTAACTTTTCGTGTTTCTCACAGACCATTTATTATTTAATCATTAAATCAAGAATGACGTTAATATGAGAAGTAAATAGCCAGTTTCTTTCAAGATTTCACTTTCAGTTGACGATAGTGAAACTTTAATAGAAGTAGGTAATCATTATCTCCTTAAGAACTAAGCATTACCTCTCTCGTTTTATCAAAGAGCTGACGATGAAAACATTCAATTAAAATGATGATGATTACTATATAGCATTAAAAATTGCATTTTAATACCAATATTTTCATCAATAGTTATTAAAATATGTCGCGTTAACTCGTTCTAGGTAGTACGAGTTCTTTAATTTTTTACATGGTTTTAAGTCAAATTGCTATGTAGACTTATGTACATCAATTTGTAACAAGCAACAATGCATGAATATGCCCGATTTCATTCAACACTTACTTAAAGAATCCAATCAAATTCTATATCCATAGCATAGAAATCCATAATATATTATTATGAGGACGAGAACAGTTACTAATAGGTACTATTTATATATTTTTTTACATATTAATAAATAATACCTTATTTAAAGCTCAAACTTCGTTAATAGCTCAATTTCTTCAAACACCATTATCTGACCTCCCCATTATTTCTAAGAAAGTTCCGCGCCACTGTTTCATACAATTTACATATCATTTGGTCATCTCCCAGAGTTAAGTAACATCACATCACACAATCACAAAAATTGCACTGGGAATTCTTTCCCATGGCAGGCAATGATTATTTCCGTTTTACTTTCTCTATTCCACTTTTACACTTTCAGTTATTTCTTAAATACAAAACAATTTTAAGCTAACCTGCAATGCTCATAAGTGAATTTATATAACCATAATAATCAAAAGATTCTCATCCATAGTTCATTCATCACCATTTATCCTTTATATATATTCTAACTGAAGAACCATTTATTATATTTCTACATAGATTTATCTATAAAAAATATGTATCATAATTCACAAACAAACAGGCTAGGCAGAGCATGATTTTGCTGTCTGCGCTGTGGTGATCACTTATTATGCTACATTTTAATCTTTCGAGCTGTGAACACCTTTCTGCTAAGATTATCAAATAAGCTATGCAAGTTCGATGACATAGCCTTCTAGTGCATTTAATATAACTTACCTTTACCTTATAATGCAAGCTTATGCACCAGCTATCGTCGATATTGAGAACCGGTTTTAAATTACTAACAGGCGACAATTGGAAAGCTGTATTAAATCTATACTATTGAAGCTACAGACCACAGACTATCATACTCCTAAGTGTAGCCTTTCTTTAAAGGAGAAAACACAAGTAAAACATAAATAAGAAAAGATTATAGTGTCTTATCTAGTCCTAAAGACAGACAGCAATATTATTTACATATTCTATTTTGCATAAGAATATGAAAACAATCTCGCACTTTCCTATTTTAAAGGCCAATGCCAAATTCATTATTTTCCGAGTTCCGAATTTTTTGATATGGCATTTTAATTAAAATAGTTTTTGATAACAATATGGGTTCGCTTGAAGAGGTTCTCGAAAAGATTGAATGATATCGAATACAAAATATTCAAAAATAAGTACCAACTCAAAAAAATATGATTACCTGCGTGCATTGCACCCGCTATAAGAATGTAGTTTTGGATTGCATTATGTACCTACCAATAAAATTCGCATCAAGTACCTAACATTTAAGCAATCGATGTATATTTACAGTAGCTGAATATGAAATCTTGAAAGTCCTTGAACATGCTGCGTTAATCATATTCGTTATATTGAAACTGTACTCTGATTATGTACCTGCCTAAACTTTCGAAAATTATGTTTGCAACTTTTACATCTTTAGCAGTTTGGGCTATATAATCTATCGAAATATGAAAATGGCAATTACTGTTATATCTACTATTAAGAATAAAACAAAACAATTAATAACTTTCGTAAGTATTTTAAAAATAAAAGAGTCTAGTCATGCTTACACTTTCTCTGGCTAGACTTTGGATAACAACATCCGATTTAACAAAAAAAAATATGTGGAGTGTTTGATATATTATGTAATTTATAAGTATTAACTGAAATTCACTTTTCAATCAGCTAAATTCATGTTTTTCTTGACAATTTGCCATGTATTACAAGAATACTCTAACTTAAGAACTTCTGAAACAATCAACTAAATTAAGACAATTTCGCAATAGAAATAGTGATGCAAGCGACTTTCTACAAAAATGTGTTTTGTTTCTTTCATGCCGTAATGACTGATCATCATGAACGATAGAGCCTTTCTTTAACGCCAAATGGATGTTCATAGTCGATTGATTGTGATAAAAATAAAATTACCGAAGTAACATGAGATTTTGAACTTTCGCGTTGCATTTCCAAAGTAACAAAATATTCCAAAGTAACATTATATAATAAATGTACAGGGCAAGGAAACAATTTTCTATGATTGCAAAAAGTATCTAGTAATGTACTAATCGATTGGTTTTCTTCTACAAATTAATACATTAGTTTTGTAATTCTTCAACACATTATAAGGGTATCGCGCCTTACTTAGCGCTTTTGAAATTCTTCAGACACATAGTGTGTTTTTATCCACTAGTCGAATATTGAAAACCATTTTGACATACCTTTTTAACGAAAATATTCCTATTAAAACAAGATAAACACAAAACTTTCAACATACATAGCTAGTTCATCGTTTAACACTAAAATCTTTTTAAATTAACTAGTAAATTTATTTTATTTGCTAATGTTATTTAAAAGTTACAAAAATATTGTTTACAATTTTGGACTAACAAAGATGAATGGAGTTTAGAACTTTTATAATGTGACACACAGCGCAGTGTTGATTGGTCTTCGAGATGATGGAGAGTGCTAAAGAAAGCCGCTGGGTGAGGGCAGATCATGACCATTCCTTTCATGTAATGCCTACCATTGGTACATTGGTAGGCTACCAATGTACCAGCAGAATCTAAACGCTTTTCGGAAAGCCTTCATACGATTGCTTAAGTATCAGCTCCATTAATATCCAAACAAACAGACGGACAATCGTCCTACACTTGCCCAACACAAACTGACACTCATATAATTCAATTTAATAGCCTAATTTAGTTCATATTGTGCTTGAATCCGTACCCACCTCACGTACATTACAATATTGCCGCAACGCTGTATGTGGTAACTGTTCGTGACGGAAAAATCAAAATGGTTGACCTAGGTCAGCCGTCATAGAGTGCAAACAACTAGAAAAGGTCGTTGAGAGTGAAAATAGGGAGAGATTGGACATATTGAACTATGAACCGTAAATGTATGTAATTTTACGTAATGTATAATGATAATGATGGACATACGCATTATGTTTGGTGATGATGAGCATGTTATTTTCTCCATCAAAACAATTACTTCCTTTTCCGTCTTTCATGGACACGTAAATGACTATACCTACTTATGTAAAAAAGTTGAGCTTAAGAATTGTTGACAGTATACCACAGGACTTACCTGGGCCCAGTTGCGTCACCGATAGTTAACTAATGGTTAAATATCGTTACCAGCGGGTAAATATTGACGATTGTGCGAGTTTTCAAAAAAAAAAACTTAAACCAAATGTCTGAATATCATTGTTAAGGTTTTCTTCAAAAACATTTAACCATTAGTTAACTATCTATCTCGCAACTGGGCCTTTCTGTAAGGCAATAGTTTCTTATTTAAAATGGAACTGTGAAAACAATAAATATTATGCTTTCTTTCTTAGTTCAAATGAGTTTTAACTGTTATTTATTATTTTTAGAAATCCTTTCTTCAGGAATTTATCTACTATATAAAAATAAGTCGGGTTTTCCTTCCTGACACTATAACTCCAGAACGCACGAACCGATTTCCACGGTTTTGCATTCGTTGGAAAGGTCTCGGGCTCCGTGAGGTTTATAACAATTTAATTCCCATAAAACGAGGATGGGGCTGGGGGCTAAACGAAGTTCGCTGGGACCGCTAGTTTAGAATATATATCTGATGATCTTGCTTTTTAGTATTATATTTTACTTGACTGTACCTTTGCTTTTGTCTCCTGTAAATAATATTTACCTTCTACCTAAAACTCAATTCCTATCAAAAGATGAATCATTATAGCCAAACTAGCTGATATTCTGAACTACCAAGTGCAAGGAACCCTTAGAATTAGTCATGTAATTGTTTGTCAAATTTGTCTTTCTAAGATCCACCGACCAGCAACGCATTCTGCATTCGTAATATGAACTCTTGCGGTTTTGCCGTTAAGTAGGTTTATATAACGCTTGGTTACGAAGGAACACTTAAATTAATTAGTATGGCATAGAGTAAAAGCTAATTAAAAATCTGAGTCACCTCGGCGCTGGTTCAGTTGTTGTGTTCTTTGCGAGGTTTGATTTCCTGATAGAGTTCATTTTAGATCGGTTTATGAATTCGGACATTATTCTATAACTTTAGTAACATACGATTACTTTGCAGACAGTACATACCTATTTAATCTAGATCCAAATAGACAATTCCTACCAAAAACAATTTACTTTTTAGTACCTACTTACATACCTCCTAGATTCAATCAAACAGACTATCTTCTATCAGTAAAGACACATATCAAGTACCTAACCAAAAGTGTAAAGTTAAGATAGCCTGTAACGTCCCACTGCTGGGCAAAGGCCTTAAGGAAACTTACCTTGCTGTCAGATGTTATCAAGCCATAAGGCCTCTGACAGGCTTAACGACTAATATTACCTAACCAATATTAGCCAGGACCATCGGGTTAACGTGCCTTCCGAAGCACGGGGATGCTCGTGATATACGTCACTTATATGAGCGGAATACTTAGTAAAACCAAAACTGACTCTCCCATTAGGATGTTTATCGGTCAATACCTAACACATCGTGTTAAGTCATTATTAGTCCACCATGTAGTTATACCAAATCTCACTGAGAACAACAAATAATATCGCGGCTACAAAATAAGGTCAGACTGTTGCAAGTTCGTGAGAGCAAAGTACGTACGTACTGGCTGTATTTCGTGACAGTCCTTTTGTTGCAACCATTTTGCAAGGATACTCGATAATTACTTCGGGCTGTGAATTATTTAGTTTTGCTGATTTGCAAAAAATACATCATCTTACTAAATAAATAGTGATGAGGTAAGAAATACGCTTTACTGAATAGAAAAAAAATACCTTATCTATTCTGTGGTAAAGTCCGTTTTTGTTTGCTTGTCCAATATTGTTAACAATATTTTTATACATTTATAAAAATATTAGTAAATAAATGATGAATTGCCTATGTAGGTTCTAAGTTAAGTGTTGATCTTATTTTATAAAATTAATCCTTTCTTTAAAAAGGAATGTCAAGATTGTTTACAATATTCGACAATAAAAGAAAAGCGGACATTACAAACTTAAAAGAACAATACACAATGTTTGTAAGTCCAGCGTTCAGCCGCGGTTTAACTTGCAGAGTCAAAATCTTTCTTCTCTATATTATTAAAATAGTGAGTAGTAGCAAAGATATAAAACGGCACTATAGACTCAACATTATAGTGCCGTTTTATCTTTGCTACTACTTTTATTTTGTGCTTAGTTGAAAGACAGAACCTAGATATACTGCTATTTATGCTAATCAATTATTTTTACCAATGACCACCACTATGTCATAATCCCATTGTGTTATTTTACTCGCCATCGCAACCAGGAATCTATACTAATATTATAAAGCTGAAGAGTTTGTTTGTTTGTTTGTTTGTTTGAACGCGCTCATCTCCGAAACTACTGGTTCGAATTGAATAATTCTTTTTGTGTTGGATAGTCCAGTTATCGACGAAGGCTATAGGCTATATAACATCACGCTACGACCAATAGGAGCAAAGATATAGTGGTAAATGTGTAAAAAACGGACGAAAGAAGTCTTTATTCCACGCGGACGAAGTCGCGGGCAAAAGCTAGTATATAAATAAACAGACAAGGACAGGGAAGTTCTTCGTTCCATTATAATTCGTGCCGCGTTCTGTTCGTGATCCGAATCGCTGCGAAAGTGAAAACGTGTTGTGTCCACTTTCGGACAGGTCTGCCAGCTAAGGTGCTAATTTATTCTTTAGATTAGTAATGGGGCCAAAAATTGGTATGTTCACGGTAAATGTTTGCATAGTGGTGTGTAGACAAGTTCTAAACACGGAGAAGTTATTTAGTTTCACTTGAAGATCTATGGCAGAGTCTTTGGAAGCTCCAAAATGATCACGACTTAAGATTGACTGGAAGACTCCAGTAGAACATAATGTTTCAAATTAATATGTTATCACAGGTAAATAATATTATCTATACTAATATTATAAAGCTGAAGAGTTTGTTTGTTTGTTTGTTTGTTTGAACGCGCTAATCTCCGAAACTACTGGTTCGAATTGAATAATTCTTTTTGTGTTGGATAGTCCAGTTATCGAGGAAGGCTATAGGGTATATAACATCACGCTACGACCAATAGGAGCAAAGATATAGTGGTAAATGTGTAAAAAACGGGAGAAAGAAGTCACTATTCCACGCGGACGAAGTCGCGAGCAATAGCTAGTCTATTATACATGACGGGTCTAAACGCTAAGTAAGTTTTTATTCGCGTTTAGACCCGTCATGTCTAATAGTTATTGTATTGTATCTATATTATCTATACTATTATTATTATTATAAAGCTGGAAAGGGTTTGTTTGTTTGTACGCTGCAATGGGAGGGCAGGGACTCAAAAAGCGCAGACGCAGTCACTATACTGTCTACACTCTAAACTAGGCTATATATACCCATTTCGCAATAGAGGGAGTGCAGTTGCCCCATCGTCTTTCAAGCATGGTTTTCCACCAAGCTTGCACACCATCAAATGACAGCTTTTAAACCCCGCGTCCGGCCATACCACGCATGCCCATGTGCAGGTTTGCGTTCAGTGCGCGCAATTGAGAAATGTTAATACTTCGCCAATACTTTTACTCGGGAAATGTTTGAGTCCATTAAGACAAGGAAGGACTAATTAGGAGGTATTCTAGTTATGTTGCTAATGTCGCGATTGCGAATTTAAGAGTGCTCTAGAAATCTACACTAAATTGGAAATGATTTGGTTAAAGTTTATTTTTGTTTTTATAGTGTTTTGTCACCATACAAACTTAATAATATAAATTGCACTTGTAAAAAGACAACTGTGAACCTGTGACACACGAGGAATTCCTCGTCTGTCACAGGTTCACAGTTTTTACAAGTGCAATTTATATGATTTGGTTAAGTCTTGCGTAAAACTGTTGACGTAAGTTGTTTTTAAAATGTTACTATTTTTCCTTTAAACTTATGTAGCTAAATCTTGAGTTAATCATTAGTCCTTATATATATATCATAAAAATATTTGTATTTTTAAAGCTTAATTTAAAAACTCTTCTCAAGAAACAAATGCACAAAAACACGAATTTGGTGTGAGCGTTTTTGAGCGCCACCTGGTTGTTTGACAGATGAAACCGTATCGAGACTTGCACCTAGCCTGCACAACAGGCATGACAAACCATTTTAACTTCTTTGCGTCCTAACTACTTTGTCAAAAAAACTCAATCTAAGCTAGAAGACCTCATGGTCTCTGATCACCAAATAAATTGCTGTGTTTAATCCTAACAACCGTTAGTATGTAACGGACAAAAGGTAAATAAGTGCTAAAATTAGTGTAATTTTAGCACTTATTTACCTTTTGTCTGCTGGTACGAGTATTTCGCAACTTTCACTGAATGGGCTTTGTAGCAACCAAAATAAGAATTTATTCTAAGGTCAAAATTCAATGTGTAGGATATGATGTTTTAGGGCATAAGGATGTAAGGGTAGAGGGTAAGATGCACTTTAAAAACTGTCTTCGAAATCGGTATTTTCAAAATTTTACTTTCTGCTTTACTTAATTCAACCTCTTTTATTTACAAAACTAAGCTTTCAATGCCAATTCAAGCCTTTTTTAACTGTTCTATTACATTAATTACCTACAGTCATGCATATTATATCTTTAAGAGGTACTAGTACATAACAATTGTCATCTGTCCAACGTGTAAGTGATCCTTCTACTTTCACCTTTTTAAGCACTTACTTGCGTCATGTCACGACATCAACTGTGCTCCATTTGCCTAGTCTTACATGGGCCAAAGTGCGTGATAGTAACCTTTTACTTTATTTAGCCACTTTGGCTTAACGACTCTCCTAGAATGGCCATCTAAACGAGGAATGGTGAAACAATGTTTTAGTGAAAAGGTGTCATCAGTGCCGGACAGAACAGTCATTGTGGCTTGATAGATGTAGTGATATCAATCGTAGCTGGTTTTGTAATAATTAACTAAGTCTTGAGAATCGTGTTTGCACGTGTGTTATATTATACTTATATAAATAAGTTACTCCATAATAGATTACACATATGGAGAAACTGCCACAAAGCACTGGTCCCCTTATTACAAGAACTTAGTACCAGACTTAGAACTTTACCAATTTAAAAAGATTGGCATAATGACAGCAATGAATAATGGACGTGTACTTTGCTAATTGGTTGGGTTATCTTAGTCTTAGTCTTGGTTTAAACCTGGTACTATATTTTTGTGTAATACAGGGGTAGGTAGAGTATCGGGTCAACGATATTAAATAATTTCAGATGCTTCATCCATCACCATACGTTGGGTGCATTAACTTCATTTTTCGAACTTAATACCTTGTTAATAGCAGTTGGCCCGGTAAGCCAGAAAGATGCCGGTTCGAATCCCACCCGTGCGCAATTTTTGGTTTCTGATTTCATCTTTAAGAATATAAATATGACACTGTGAGTGTTTTAAAAAACATTCTAAACCATAAATACCTTGTGTTAGGTAACAAAAAAATATACATATGTATTAGTAACACGTTTCATCTATGAAAGAAAGTTGCAAAGCGCAATTATTACAGGTCAACTACATTTTCAAGACACTGAGTGTAGATTGGCACGTTTCTAATCACTTAACTAACTTGTTAATGTATGGAAACTGCTCATAACAAAAAGTATCGCAGTGCTCACACGATAATTCCCACGGTTAGATTGTTACGTGTTTACGTGTCCAATGATGTTTTAGTAAGCTTTACCTAAATACGACGAAAAATAACTGAATGTTTATATCTTTACAAGTTTTTATAATGCTGACTGGCACATTAACTTCTAATTTCTGTATTAATTACCTATATTGAAAGCTACAAAGTGTAACTCAAAAATAGATTCTGAGTTAAATACCATTAATTCAACGTTTGTACTATACTTAACTTAGTGGGTCTTACTTGGGTTAAATCTAATATCAATGGTGTCGTCAAGAAGTTAATAGCTTTAACACCAAATCGGAACTTGTCAAATTGGAAATAAATAACAGTGTTTTGATTACGAGTTTACGGGGGCAGAAGAGTTTTCTCTCTTTACTTGAACCAAATTCTCAGTTTTTCTCTGATTATATGTATTGTGATGAGAGCTAAGATTTGTTGCACCACTCGATCAATGTAAGAAACAATGTACTTGTTTCTTAGTGAGAGGTATTTTGGGTCACGGCCCTACTTTTGTGGGAACATTGGATCAATTGGTAATCTATAAGTAGAGGCTAATCGTTTCACACACTGTTTCAGATTTCGGAGTATATTTTTAGTAACTTTAAAGGTTTTTTTTAAGTATTTTTTTTATTAGAGAATATCTTGCATAAAGAAGGTAGTTAATCAAAATTCTTTAGAAACTATTACTTAGACTGTTTTTTTTCAATACTAGAGGAAACTTAATGACTTACACATCATTACCAACATACATTGAACTACAAGATCAAAATCAAAATCCTTTATTTGTCATTAAATAGGGTATATACAAAAGCAGATGTTAAGAGTTGTGTTCCTTAAGCCTATTTAGCTATTTAATTTATAGCATGCAAATTACAGGGGTCCTATTTTTGAATCACTCGCTTCAAGATGGCGAGTGATTTTCTTTCGAAGATGACTTAAAAGTCAAAGGAAATTACTCGTTGTCGAACGAAAATCACTCGCCATTTCGAAGTGATTCAAAAATAGGACCCCAGGTAATGAACTCAAATCGAAATTGATTTAATAATCCGTCCTTGAATCAATGTCAAGATCATTGATTACCGTGACTCGGCAAAGTCATAATGTGGGATGATTATCGTTTTACTCATTTTATTATGCAATCGTCTGGGTCAATAACCTTTGCTTAGTAATGATGATTAGTTTGAAACCGAAGAAAACGGCAATGTAAACACAAAAATATTGGATACCACTTTGATCAAACTCGCAGGTTCGACTTAGAAAATTTTGGCGACGTTTCAAATAAATAGCAATATAAAAACACATAAACGAAGATAAAAAAATAATACGAGCTAGAAGTAGCACATGAAAAAAACAGGTTTCGAACTAATTTTATTTTAGACAAAAATACAAAACATATTTTTTTTACAAAACATACATAGACGCGTAATAAATGTACAAAATAGAACATATTACCATACAATTGATAATTACATAACCTGTAATCATATCGTGATTTGTGGATAACATGCTACCCATATCCACGCAAATTTCCATTGTTTGATAATATCACGGTTTCTATTATTGTTTGGTGCTAAAATTTTATTCACAAATTCACAAGCTCCATCGTGGACAGAATCCACTGGATACAATCAAAAAACTCCATTATAGCACAGGGGCCCCCCTATTTTTGAATTACTCGCGTCAATATTACGAGTGATTTTCGTTCGTAAACGAGTTATTTTCGTTGACTTTTAATTCATATTCGAGCGAGTCTTGAAGCGAGTGATTCAAAAATAGAGCTCCCCAGAAGTACAATCTAATTTTGTGCATTATAGTTATGCAGTGCATCTCTGATCTCAAGCTCTGGAATCTTGCAGTAAAAACATGACATAAGTACCATATACTTAGTAAAGAAACCAAAAAGGTCTTCAATCAATAACACACACCAAAACAATACTAATGGGACAACGTACATAATATCTAAACTTTCTTGCTACGAACTACGATAATGTTATTGCTACGGATTTTACATTGCTACGAACATTTCGACAATCAATGACTAAACCATACACATTACATATTTTCTAAAATAGATAACATATATTACTTTGACAGAAGTAGTAGTAGGTATTTTACTAATCAGCATAGACTAATCAACACTTGGACTTTTTGACTTTTTTGACTTGGATTTTTTTTTTTTTTTTTTGTTTGGGGTTTCATTTGCGATCAGTCCGACTGACTATAAGCAGATTTGTTGCGTGCGTTTTGTCGTGAAAAGTACTGCTCCCAGTGGAGCCAGCCCCTTATCGATATTAATTCCCCTTCCAGGCATCAATTTGTGTCAAATATATCCCGGCGTTTCTTGAGCCGGCGTATGGTTTCCGGGATAGTGAGTTGCCCCGCCAGATGGTTTGGGTGCCTCTCTAGTCGTTTTCTATAGTTGGATCCATGAGTTTCTATTTCGGATTTAACCATGGGCATGTTTAGAATTTCATGTACCTCTGCTATTTTAATGTACCAGGGTGCATTTGATATTTGCTTCAGAATGTAATTTTGGACACGTTGGATGACCATAACATTGGAGGCACTAGCTGAGCCCCATAGTTGTATGCCATAGCACCAGATGGGCTTTAGAATCGTTTTGTATATAAGCAGCTTATTGTCCATGGACAATTTAGAATTTCGCCCAAGCAACCAGTAAAGGCCCTTGTATTTTAGGTTTATTTCGTCTCGTTTTGTTTGTACGTGTTTCCTCCAGGTAAGTCTACGGTCCAGGTGCATACCTAGGTATTTCACTGTGGTTTGGTGAGGCAGTTGAACGCCATTTAGGGTAACTGGTGCGCAGTCATCCTTTCTCAGTGTGAAGGTTATATGCACCGACTTGGATACACTCACTGCAATCCTCCACTTGGCTAGCCATTTTTCAATTTCATTCAGGCAGTTTTGTAGGGCTATAGAGGCTTGAAACGGACATTTGTTCGAGGAAAGTACCGCTGTATCGTCGGCGAAGGTTGCTATGGTAACATCCGCATTTTGTGGCAGATCGTACGTATATAACGTGTACAGGATCGGTCCCAGAACAGAGCCCTGTGGTACACCTGCAGATATCTCATGGAATCTTTATGTACAGTCACTCTCCCTGACCCGAAACAATCTATCACTCAAGTACGACTTCAGGACATTAAAGAACGTGTGTGGCAGGGTAGATTTAATTTTATACAACAAGCCTTTGTGCCAAACTTTGTCAAAAGCCTGCTGTACATCCAGGAACACTGCCGAACAATATTCCTTTTGTTCCATAGATTTTCTAATCACTCTGCAGACTCTGTGCACTTGCTCCACCGTTGCGTGTTCTTGCCTGAACCCAAATTGATGTTCCGGAATGATCGACTTTTCTTCGATGGCGTTAAGCATTCTATGGAGCAGCGACTTCTCTAAAAGTTTTGACAGTATCGGTAGTAAGCTTATTGGTCTATATGATGTGATCTCATGAATGGGTTTTCCAGGCTTTTGAAGCATTATCACATTAGATACTTTCCTTGACTTGGCTTGCTTACTTGACTTGGAATAGATACTTATAATTTGTAATGGTTGTAACTCTGTTGTGTGTACCAAATAAATAAATAAAAAAACAGTCAGCATCTATGCTGATTAGGGATTTAGAATTGCTAGGAAAAGGGTTTGGTTTGGTTTGGTTTTTATTAACAACCGAACATCAAGTTTTTTAAATACTGATTTCATTGGTTTATTATCATCAAATAATCTCCGTATTTCTTACGAGTTAAAATAAGTAGAACTCGTAGTCTCGTAACAATTGGTTCGCAGTTCAATTTAGGTTATTAAATAGGCATGAACGGAACTAATTTTACAAGGCATAAACCACTTACAGCTGCCAAAATTGAACTGATAGCTCTTAAGTAGACCAATTTAATCGGTGCAGTGATGCAATATTATATAATTTGAGTTATCTTCGCAAATATTACAGAATTTTATTACGTTTTGTTGACTTGGAAGAAATGACTTCCGCAATAAAGTTGAATGTGAGAATCTTCGTCATGTTTCCGAAACGAATTTATTATAATTTAATTTCTTCTTCTAAACGAAGAGGTTATTATACAGTTAGTTTTTTTTAATTATTGACTTTATTAGCTTGCATGTACCATAACACTATGATCTTACATTTGATCCTTTTATGGAATAAAAATCTATCAAATCTATTAAGTAAACTTTCCAAAGTTCTAACCACCACTTTAAATAATCGAACCTTATCCATTAACCTCATCTGTCCACATTTTCAGATACTATGGTGCTGCCTGGCGGTGCTGGCTACCGTGTGGCAGGGCGCTAGCGGGCACGGGCGCCTCATCGAGCCTCCATCCCGCGCCTCCGCCTGGCGCTTCGGATTCGACACACCACACAACTACAACGACCACGAACTCTACTGCGGCGGCTTCTCCCGACAGTGGAACAAGAACGACGGCAAGTGCGGGGTCTGCGGCGACGCCTGGGACGCGCAACAACCCCGAGCCCACGAGTACGGCGGACGCTTCTACAAAGGAGTCATCGTCCGACGATACGCACCAAAAGACCCCATCACCATCAAAGTAGAACTCACCGCCAATCACAACGGCTACTTCGAATTTCGAATCTGCGACGAATTCAAGGGCACGACACAAGAATGCTTGGATAAGAACGTACTAACACTCAACGGCAGAGACGACACGAAATTCTATCCCCGAGATGGTAACAAGGTTTACGAAATGAAATACAGACTGCCTGATGGATTCGAGTGCTCGCATTGCGTGATGCAATGGAGATACATAGCAGGTAATAACTGGGGGAAGTGTGATAATGGAACAGAGGCTGTAGGGTGCGGCCCGCAAGAGGAGTTTAGAGCTTGCGCCGATATAGCTATAGGCGACAAGTTCGCGACGACCACAAAGAGACCGAGACCATCGTACGTGCCTCCAAGCAGAAGACCGACCGTGCCTACGCCGGAGGAATCCACTGGAAGCGCGTGGTACGGTGTGCTGGTCGCCGTCGTCGCGCTCTTCATTGCAATGGCGGTGCTGGCGGGAATATATCTGTACTATTACAGAGGAGGCATCAAGATCAAGAGCTTCCTAAAATCCAAAGTCCCCGCCCCCACTCCTGTGCCTCCTCCTAGGCACAAGAGATCGTCTCTGTCCAGAGAATTCCCGCCAGAACTAGTACCGCCAAAGATCCCCCATTTACCTGAGTCCGGGTTTGAAACAGTGGATCTTCGTGCTAAATGATTTTAAGCCGTATTTATAAGCGTCAATGAGGCTATAGGTTAAGTTACCTAACACTGCCTTGATAGTGATATTTTAACTGATTTGATTGCGTTATTGTGCAAGATTGTTGTGACTGGTATGACTGAATCTGATTCGACTAAGTATTTAATGATAAGTTAGGTTTTTATCAGTGTAAATTTTATTTATTTTATAATAAATGTTTACAACATGTTACAATTTGTTTTCTGTACTCATCAGTTATCATTAATAAATGACTAAAAAAAGAAGATATAATTATTACGATCACATTGGCAGGGTCACAAATACCTTCTTATAATTTGCAACATGAGGTTAGGTTAGGTAACTGTAAGTAAAAATAAATGGTAACTGTAAGCAAAATATCGCACAATGAGCTTTTTGGAAAAAAAAGCTACTCTGTTTTTCTAAAGTTTCTGCACATAAGCCAGATTAAACAACGATGTAAATAACATCATAGAATTATCATTAGAATTAAGAAGGAAAAAACAATAATTGATAGCAATACAAGGACTATAGAAATCATTAGAAACCTTCAAAAAAAACTATAACTAACTAACTAGGGTAAACTATACTATTCTTGGCACTCCATCAGCGATTGGCACTTGAGATTTAAAGAATGAATACTAAGAGTTACTCTAGCAAAAAACGAAGTCGCAAATCGCGGCAAGTGTAAACTTTTCAATTTTACCGCGTTATCAATCAATACTGCCAACCTTGCCCTAGCTTCCGCCTTATTCTTTTTTTTTCAGTACCCGCCTTATTCAATGTCATTCATAGACTATGAAGAGTTATTCACTAGTTGTGTTACATTTCCGGTGCAGCGGTAACTATAATAACCCAGGTAAATCAATCAAACATTCAATTGCTTTTCTTCATTACATACATATTTACATAGTAGTAAAGACTATTATTTCATATGGCAGCACCAGTGTTAAAATGTCACTGTCACTGACATAACCAAAGACAAAAATCGCAAAACAAACGTGCCGTAAAAAGCCCAAAAAAGACTTGAAAGCGCATATAAATTTGCGTAAAAAGTATTTATAAATGAAAAATGGCGGTGCGGCCACAGCATATGCACGACGGCGGTATCGTGGAGCGGCGCCTACGGCCAATTTACGGTAAACCCTTCGCCAAGATTGAGTGCTATTTTCTGAACAACCTCCCCTGGAGTGCTATTTTTTGCGGGTGAAATAAATCGATTTATGGGTTTTGCAGATTGGCTAGATAATGGGAACAATAAGAAAGCCCTTCAGGAAGCGGAGAAGGTTCTCAAAAAGAGCCCTTCGCTGCAGGCGGCCCGGGCGCTAAAGGCGCTAGCTCTTTTTAGGTTAGGCAAAGGGCCTCAGGCTCACGCTTTGCTGGACGAACTGGCTGCTGAAAAACTGAGCGATGACACAACGCTGCAGGCAATGACGATATCGTACCGGGAGTCTCAGCAGTGTAAGTAATTTGTACATGAGAAAAACTTATTGGAAAAGATAGGTATTTTTGTAATCCACTAGAAAAATCCTTTTTTGTCTTCATTTTATGCTAGATGTTTCCTTGTTGCTATTTTATAAACAGTGTATGGTTCCTGTAATCAACATATCTAAAGAGTAAGATGTATAAAACTTAAGTGGAAATCAAAAATTTTTACTAAACAATTCAAGAACTGAAATAGATCTTAGCTAGGTACTTTGATAATTGATAACAATAATATATTTGTCAGCTATCTTATAGCAATTCATAAAGTTATAAAAACTTCTTTAAAGTAATTTTATTTAGTAATATTCCATGGAAGTTCAAGATTATTCTGTAAACTTTAATATTAATGTTAAGTTACATTATTTCTGTACATAAACTAACCCTAGCTTTATATTTTATAGTGCACAAAGTGTGTGCATTGTACGAGGCTGCTGTGAAGGTGGATCCGAACAGTGAAGAGCTTCATTCACACCTTTTCATGTCATATGTCCGCGTGGGGGACTACCGGTCACAGCAGCGGGCCGCCATGGCCCTGTATAAGTTTGCTCCCAAGAACCCTTACTACTTCTGGGCTGTTATGAGCATTGTTTTGCAGGTAAGCCTACATTTATCTACTAATCTTTGATTTTATAGTATACTTTTTCCTTGAAAACCTCTTATGAAAAAATTAAGCTTCCCAAGTGATGAATCATACGTACTTTTAGGATGTAATACTAGTGTGTATTAAGCTCTTTCCCTGTGATGCAAATAAACAGTTTTATTTAATTTAAAATCACTGCATACTGATTACAAAATACTCTGTTTACTATCTCAAATAGAATCTTATCAGATAAGTAGTATTAAACTTATTCTTAAATGAAAATGATTGTGCATCTACTTTACTTTTCAAGCAAATCTTGTAAACTCATCATCAATTGGCAGCATTATTATAACCTACAAATTTGAAGAATATCTTTAAACTGTTAAAATAAATTTAACTATATGCAGGCCAAGACCTCAGAGGACTCAACAAAAAGGGGCATACTACTCGCTCTAGCACAGAGAATGGTAGACAACTTCATCACGGAAAACAAAATGGAAGCGGAACAGGAGGCACGGCTTTACATCATGATCTTAGAGCTCCAGGAGAAATGGGAAGACATCCTGAAGTTTATCCAAAGCCCACTCTATGCCCAGTTAGTTCCGGGGTCCACAGCTCAGGCTTGCATCCCATATCTGAAGAAACTAGGGCAGTGGAAGCGATTGAATTTACTCTGCAAAGAACTTTTATGGGACAATCAAGATAGGTGGGACTATTACCTACCTTACTTCGACTCTGTGTTCCATTTGATGAAGGAAACTGACTCTAACGATGAAAATACTGCAGATGACACTGCGGAGAAATGTCATGAGTTTATATGTCAATTAGTGGAGAGTATGACTTCTGGTAGAACCCTAAGGGGGCCTTATTTGGCAAGATTAGAATTATGGAAGCGCTTAGCGGAGGATGGAGATCCAACATCGCTTCTTGGGAGTGGAGTAGCGCTCTGTGTGCAGTATTTAAGAGTTTTTGCTAATAAACCATGTGCGGTGCCGGATCTGAGGCCGTATTTGGCGATGCTGCCTCGGAAGGAGAGAGAAGAGGGATCTAGGGAGTTCTTGACTTGTTTGGGATTTGATGAGAACAGTGAACCGGATAATGTGAGTAAATCTGTTTAGAATTATTCTGCTTATTTCTTATCTTTTTCTTCTTCTTCCATATAAGACAGTTGTGTTACTTACTCTACTTAGAACTCGAGAATGGGTAATGAGTTTTTCCTGGGTTCGATCCGAAAACGCAGTTTGCCGGGATCGCAAGTAAGGTATAAATAAATAGCTAATTATAGGCCACATTTATTTATTTACATAATAGTTGCATAACTTTTGCATGTAGAAAATTATTAGGTTTAATTTTATTATCAAGCCTATTTATTTTGATTATTGTTTCCATTTTCACTTTATTCTCTAAGCTACTTTTATACATATGTATATGTTTAACGTAAGCGTAAAACATAACTAGCGTGACCCTACTGTACTTACTTAGCCAACAAAATAGTGTATTATTTGAATTATATGTATATTTTTTATGTTATTATTATTATAAATATTTATGTTAGTCTTTAAGGTATATATTGTATGGGCCTTTGTTGCCTAAAGCAAATGATTAATTAAATTAGCTCTTTTAACCTTAACTTTATTCCTCTCATCAGACGGACGACATCCAACGCCACATATCCTGTGTGGCGGCGTGGCGGATCGCGGCCGCACCGCTCCCGCCAGCCGATTGCTTAGCGCTGGCGCACACGCTGCGAGATCACTACCTGCGCTGTCTCAGCAAGGGGCTCGTTACTGCCACCACTACTGAGTTCTGCGCGACTGATGGCTATGGTGTGTTGGCGGCACATCATTACTTTTACGCTGGTAAGTGTTATGAAAGAAAAAAAATGTATCTACTATATAAAAATAAGTCGGGTTTTCCTCCCTGACGCTATAACTCCAGAACGCACGAACCTATTACCAAGGCTTTGCATTCGTTGGAAAGGTCTCGGGTTCCGTGAGGTTTATAGCAAAGAAAATTCCTATAAAACGGGGCCGGGGCGGGACGGGGCTGGGGGCGAAACGAAGTTCGCTGGCAACGCTAGTAATATAATATGATATCATTTAGGTGGCCAATTCACTGGACTTGGACCACAAACGACTTTTTCAATTACCACGATAAAAAATATTACTGAATGTCCTAAAAAAAAGAAGAAAGAGACAGATTGTAATACAAATTCAAATTTAAAATCTTTATTTCAATTTTGGTCATGAAATGACACTTATGAACGTATACAAATACGAGTACAACGAATACGAGTATAATAAAAAAAAAAAGTCTTATGAAAAACGAATTAGGGATATTTAATAACTTCATACATAATATTTTTCATGGAGAAAGAAACTCATTGAAAGTACGAAAGTAGACTTTATTATTATTTAACATTAAGGACTTATACTACAAAGACACACTAAACAATCATTTAGTTTGATATTATTATTATTAAGAGCCTGTGGTGTCCCACTGCAGGGCAAAGGCCTCCCTACCCTTTCTCCAGTCCCCACGATTTTGGGCACTTATTTCCCAGTCTTTGTCGAACATGTCTAACTCGTCACGCCATCGTCTTCTGGGTATACCACGTGGCCGTTTTCCATTTAGGAGGGTCCACTGGGTACAAATTTTGGCCCAGAAGTCTTCCGGCATGCGGCTGACATGACCAGCCCATTCCCACTTCAGTTGGGCAGCTTTCTGCGAGACATCAGTTAAGAGCGTTGTGGAGCGCAGTGTGGTGTTCCGGATGCGGTCAGATAATTTTACGCCTAGTATGCTGCGCTCCATTGCTCTCTGACAGACCTCAAGATTGGACCTCTGACGAGCGGTCAAAGACCATGTTTGGGCGCCATACGTGAGCACTGGCAGAATACACATGTCCATGATTTTACGTTTAAGGCATAACGGCGATTTACCTTTGAGAAAGTTCTTGAAAGACCAAAAGCTTTTCCAGGCATTTTCGATGCGTCGAGCAATCTCTTTTTCTTGTCTTGCCTGGAATGAAACTATTTGGCCTAGATAAACGTAATCATTGACGTATTCCATTTCGGCCTCCCCCACGTATATTTTGCGCTTGATGCTATTTGCCATCACCTTGGTCTTTTCCCTATTCATCGGAAGTCCAACCCCGAGGCTAGCAGTGTTCAGATCTTCCAGCATGCTGCTCAGTTCTGAGGGAGAGGTGGCAAACAATACTATGTCGTCGGCAAATCGGAGATTGGTCATCCTTTTCGGTATTGTTGTCGGCGACAACAATACCCCTCTGCTCCCATTTATATGTCAGTTTCCTGAATACCTCTTCTAATGTGGCTGTGAAAAGTTTTGGTGATAGTGGGTCTCCCTGCTTAACGCCTCTCTGGATTTTGAAGGTAGGCCATGCCGTAAGGATTTTAATAGCTGCAGTACTTGCTATATAGATGTTTTGTAGCAGTTTCACATATGTGGGTTCAACATCTTGGTTCAAAAGGGATGTGAATATATCTGGATGGTTGATACTGTCAAAAGCCTTGGAGTAGTCCACGAATGCCATGTACAGTGGAAGTCCGTATTCAATGTGCTTTTCTATAATTTGATTAATGGCATGGAGATGGTCAGTTGTGGAGAGCCCCCGGCAGAACCCAGCTTGCTCTGGAGGTTGGTGGGAATCTAGCTGTTTTGCGATGCGGCCTTCGATAACTTTAACGAATGCCTTGCAAAGGTGAGAGACAAGGCTAATTGGTCGGTAGTTTTGGATATCTGTTTTGTCTCCTTTTTTATGTAGAATTATGATGTTTGAATGACAGAATTGTTTTGGAAGTGACCCGGACTGCAAGATTGAGTTGAATAGGTTGGTGATGTGCCCTAAAAGTGCGGGTTCTCCTATTTTTAACGACTCTGTTGTAATGCCGTCTTCTCCGGGGCTTCTTCGATATTTCATATTTATCAACGCCGCGTGCACTTCAGAGTCAGTTATGGGCGCAACGTTTTCTGCACAGGAATACCCCTCATTTGGTGGGATATTGGAGTCGCTGGAGTAAAGGTGTTTGTAAAAGTCTGTGCAAATCTAACTAACTAACTTAGTTTGATAATAAACAATTATTCGTAGCATTTAAGTTTGTTAATTTCAAGTTTATTTCCATTTATCACAAGTTTTTAGCACGCTAGTTAACTGAATTAAAAAGCGTGCGACCTCATAAATTAAAACTCATACTTTATGGTTTCTATGAGTGATGTTGTATTTTTTCTTATTGTAATAAAATGAAGGTATGATGCTAAAGTGGTAGTTAAACATTGTGTTAGTTAATGACCGCTGAAGAAATCTTTAAAACAATGTTTTACTTGCACATTAGAAATTGTACTTGATTCATGTCTATTGCCAAAAAAATATTTTACACTCAATTGATTTGTTACAGCTCGAATCAGACCCGTGTCAGCCTTAGACACGAAATCAATCCTATTAGAGTACAGTCTAGGAACACTTTGTGAATGAACTAACGTAGTCACTTACTAAATGATCTTACTAATACAAAAATCAACAGTACAGTATTTAAGATAATGATTTTAATTTTTGTTTTGTATGTGCCATTAAGATGGATAAATAAATAGATTTTTTCATTAAACCACGCATTCAGTACATCAAACCAAATCGTATGTAACAAAAAATAATCGCTGCGAAACTACTTTTATATTTAGGCATTAAAAGACGCGCGCGCACACAATGGACGCGCTCAGTTGTGTGCGTGCGCCCGCGCCACACATTGCGTAGTGCACGGCTTATGGTCTGTTTACGAAACAAAGTAATGAAAATTTTGAACATGTTTCTTAGAGAAAAACACTTGTAAGTATAAATAGAAGATTTTTATTTAAAAATCTCTAAAAATATTGTTCACTTTGACCGTCAAAATCTCAGTAACGCGTCATTTCCCAGGTATGGTTTCTTCGAGAGAAATGATCGTATGAATGGGGGGAATAAGTGGTTTTCGGCTTTAAGCATTTTGTTACACCCTGTATACAACTAAACATTATTACAGCAATGCAGCAGAAGAGTCCAGCGCCCGTCATCGACGCGCTGGGGCTGTTGGAACTGGTGCTACACCACTCGCCGGCCAACTTCCACGCGAAATTGATACTAGTCACGCTTTACCATTTCTTGGGTAAGTTTAATTTTCATCAAATTATTTATTTTTCTTTTAAAGCAAATTTATAGGGTTTTGTTTTCCTTTCGAAGCACTGAACCCTAAAAATTTTAATTTTTTTTATTATATAATTTACCTAAAAATTGTGAATTAAATTAAAATTACAAAGAGTATGTCTAATTACCTGTATTTTTAGCTATTTTTAGAGATACCGTACATGGTCTTGGCATTTTTGTAAACATCTCCTTTACAAAATCTGGAAGTTTGGAGTCAAAAAAGTCCTTATAGTCGTGGACATAGTTTATTGTTAATTTTATTATAATTCAATTGTATTGTAATATTTTAATGTAACTTGATCCGATTCTATGTGATTTGCAATAATATTTTAATGTGTAATTCAAATGTTTAATTTTCTTTATTTTCGTTTCTTACACTATGTATTTTGTTACTGGAATAAATGACTTTGACATTCTTTCCAAATACTTTGTGTCAAAATTTAAAACATAAAAATAGCATTCCCTGAGTGGCTCAAATTTTACTAGTGATTAAATTTAATTACAGGTAACGCCCTAGCAGCGGACAGCATATACCAGCGACTAGAAATTAAGCACATCCAACTAGTGTCGTTAGGCTGGCTACACGCGGCGCGCCTCGCG
>OY757273.1:2685297-2761144 GCA_963584085.1 Pyrausta aurata | reverse complement strand
ATTTGTGAGGAATCTAAGACTTATTTTTGAGATTCAAGGATACGAGAGGTAGGTGTGATCAACAAGGCTTTGCAATTCAACTTCCGCTGAAGTCGCGCTAACAGTTATGTTGGGAGGGTAACATCTTTTCTTCGCTTCAGTAATCTGCTGATAACATGGTAAAATTATTCCATGAAATTTAAGTATTTATAAAGTCTTTAACTCATAAATACTGAAGTTTTGTCACCTTAGCCTCCGGTATAAGTGACAATACATCAGCAGTGCTTAATGTACATACAACAGAAGAGTTAGAAACGTCAAGCAATGCAATCATCGGATTTAGATAGCTCAGCCACTCTTCTACGTTGACTTCTTTTAATACTCTCTGAAAACGGTTCTCGAGGACAGCCACGCGAATGATCAGAAGATTGGTTTTCAGTCGGAATACTTTGCTCTTGGTTTCTTGACAATTCAAGTCTTTCTATGACATTAAGCCAGTCGGAATAAGTATTTAAAAGCCTAGTTCAGGTCTTAATAAATTTATTTCAATGCCTAACAATAGATTAACATATACTATTCACAATATATACAGAATTGCATTGGTTCATATTTTCAGCGTCGTTCAGAGATGACAAGAAAGTTTGTATAATATGACGGCACATTTTGTTGTCATAACTCAAATTGGCCGATAGCCAAATATCAAAAATGGTCATCCTGGAAAACGAGCATACAAATAAAGTACTTGAAATGAAATAAAAAAGTTAATATTCAATCAGAAACACAAAACTAATTTCGTAGCAAATGCTACGAAAATTTTTGTCAACCGTAGCAGGCTCCTCGAAGGCGCAGGGGCAGACAAAGGCAGACCATTTTATAAGTCAAAAAAGTAGAAAGTCTAACCATTTTATTAAGGTATACCTCAAACGTGGCTTCGAGTAGGAACATATTTAAAAGTTTAGCCGAACTTTGAAAATGTAAAAAAAAGACAAGCTAAAATACCGCTTCGTAGCAAGTGCTTCCAAAAAAATATACAATATTTATATAAATTAAATATATCAAAATAGTGAGTACATACCCTCTTCTTGAATATCCATTGCAGAAAAATAACTCACAACACAATATAGTCGAGCAATAACAACAAATAACATTACTTGTTTTAATTAGGCACTGTTAACACTGTTTACGTTTTCCGATGCGCTCACTTTGAATGCCCAAAAGAAAGGTTAAAGTGCATCTAATTACTGACCTGTTTATAGTTATAGATGGTACAACAACAAGTAAGTGTGGTGACAAGTACAAATATGTGAAATTTGAGGGTAAACATTTACGATTTATGACCTATGGGTGTCCCACAGTGCACTGCGAAGATTCCACTAAGACACCAACTAGTCCAACATGTACCTTGTATATGTACATGTACCTTGCATATAAACGACACGAAGATAAACTACTGGAACGTTAGCAACATTGGATGCATCCAAAAACCCGAGAAATTTGACAACACCATCGGCTGAATAAGTGAATAACCACCGTAGGATACGAAATTGAACTAAGTATTTCAATTCTTTGCGGTAAGTATTCCAATCATCTATTATATCCCTTGGAGGCTCTTCATTCCACCCTGTTCCTGCTATCCATAATCGCTGTGTAATGATCTTTCTTTTTATAACGCAAGTTGCTTTCCATTCTAGTGGTAGTCGAATAAACGCGTTATATCGCATATAATTTTTCTTTTTTGTTACAGGTGCGGACCGCGGCGACGAATTCACCGAGTACTTAAATTCATCATTGATCCTGTTCCATGTAAGTCCTTGTATTTTTTATACATTACCATTTGTCCTATGTTCTAAATCCATATGTCCTTCTTTTCCCTATTTTGTCCTTATTATTTGTTCTGTTTCTTCTGTACTGTTCTTTTGTCCTTTTTATTTGTCCTGTTTTTATTGTATTATCCTTTTGCTCTAAAATCCTTAGTAATTCTTTTTGTTCTTGTATAAAACCATTTTTTAAAACCATCTTCTTTTAAAAGTTCACTAATTTATTTAATTAGTTTGTATCATTTTTATTACATCTGTGTATCTTTTCTTTTGCTCTGATCTGTAGTAAATTTTCGTTCTGAATCTTTTCAATCTTCTTACAGCAATTACACTTGAACCATCACCGATACAGCAAGGCACCTCTTCGCGGAACGGCAGTCTTTCAACATATCTTCCATTTTCATCACGACGAGTGTTTGCTGCAACGAAATCTTCACATTTTTGTTCTTCGGTTGTAAACCGTTTCTTATTTAATAAAGTGTTAGATTCCAACTCACCTTTTAATTCTAAATCCTTCACACACGTATGTAAAACTGTAATGTGATTTTCCTTTGTAGTTGTATTTACAAGTCCAGATATTATCCATCCAAGTGTGGTGCACTGTGCTACTGGTGAACCCATAGGTCCTCTCAACACGCCTTCTTTTAATATCTGGCTGTACACTTCTGCTCCTAGTAAAATATCGATTTTGTTCGGTACATTAAATTGTGGATCAGCTAGATATACCTGTGATAAATCAAACCAATTATCTACAGAAATCTGTTTCCCTGGTAAATATGACGTTATGTCACAGAGAACAAAAGCTTTAACCTCAATCTCAAAACATGGATCTACTTTAGATCTCAATTTCAGCACTACCATAGATCTTGACAAAACCTGAGATTTTTTGCCACCTAAACCCGACACCGTGTTAGTTTCAGTGATCTTCTTCAAACCTAAACCTTGGACTGCAGCTTCTGTCACAAACGATGCCTGAGAGCCTTGGTCTAGCAAAGCCCTGAATTCGTTATATTGCCCTGTTCTATCCTTGACATCAACTAGTGCTGTTGCTAATAGCACGTGACTGTCCTTTTCTTTATTGCAAAAAGCCAAATGATTTGCAGTCTCGATCGACGGCAAACCCTGATGTGAACTATTGGAATTGATCTCTCCCGAATGTTCTTCAACTGTTTGAGCTACAACCCCTGAACCGACAGCTGAAGTGGGAACATCCTTTGTTTGGTGAAGCAAAGAATGATGTCTTTTATTACAAATCTTACAGTTAACTGGTGTTTGGCAAAATTTAACACCATGATTACTGCCTAGGCAGTTAAAACACATCCTATTTTTCATTACAAAATCCCGTCTATTTTCACAAGTTAAATTAGCAAATTTCTTACAAAAACACATCTTATGTTCTTCACCACAAAACTCACAAGCCATTTTTTGAACATCAGTTGCATAGAAAACCTTTTTTTGACTGACATTCTGGATAAAAGCTGGTTGTTTATTAACATGTTCTGGTTCGATGCACTCTAAAGCACGAAATCTGTCACATAAAAAGTCTTTTAATTGACTGTATGTTGGTAAACCATCAGACGCTACATTTTTGGCAATATGAATCTCCCATTCCTTACGTGTCTCGGGGTCCAGCTTCAAACCCAACAAGTGGATTATCATAATATCCCACGTAGACACATCTATTCCCAAATTGATTAATGCACTTAAGCAATCTGAGGTAGTATCAAGTAAATCCTTCAAAACTTTTGCTGAAACAGTGGTGGCGTTTCTTTGACCTAAAAACCTTTTTAAAATGTTGTGTGCTAAATATTTCTTGTTACTATATCTTTGTTCTAGAACACGCCAACATTGTTCATAGTTAGCATCAGATACAGGTGTATATCTTATGAGCTGCTCCGCTTCTCCTGTCAAGTAGCCCTTTAAATATTGTAAGCGTTGTACGTTATCGAGGGATTGATTTTTGTGTATCATAGATACAAAAAGGTCTCTGAATGTAATCCACTCCGTATAATTGCCCGAAAACTTTGGAATATGAATTTCCGGCAGTTTGACATGAGATTGGGATGACAGTGAACTAGTCTTATTAACAACTATCTCTTTATTGAACTTAGATAAACATTGTTTTAATTCGCATTGATAACTAATTTGTACTTCTTCAGTCGTATCATAAACCTCATTTTGGACATAGTTTGACTCATTAACTAATTAAGGCTCTATTTTCAGTAACAATTCCTTGTGCCCTTGCCTAAATTCAGCCCACATCTCTTTTAGTGCTTCTAGTCTGTTCTCTACATAATCCTTGGATAAACGTTCTTTAGGCGACTTTTTAAAATTAACTTGCGCTTTTGTAATCCTGGATGATAAATCATCTTGACAGTTAATTAACATTTCCATGTTTGACATATTAGATATCAACTAGGTACAAAAAACAAAGTTCCAAAAAATATTGACTTAGAAAATTTTACTAAAGTTCAAGTCTCGAAATTTTCCAAGTGTTTTGGACTCTGTGGAAAATTGGGCATGGATTCCCCGTATTACCGTTTTTTGCACTTATAATGCTATGTCCTAAAAGCTATTGTACTAAAATAAACTATGTTCTAAAATCTAAATTGTTCTATGTCCAAACTTTTCTTGAAATTTTCAAAGTTAAAATGTTCCTTGATATAAAGTTGAAATTCGCCTACATATATAAGTTCAATGTACTCACGATTTGCACTTCACTCACTCACAGATTGCACAAAAATCCTCCTCCTCTGTAGTAGTGACCTCCTCCTCCTCCTCTGTAGTAGAGTGACCTTTTCCTTCTAGTAGTGACCTCCTCTTCAATAGCTGTAGTCCTCCTTCCCTCTGTACTGGACTGCTTGCTCCATCTGCACTTGCAGCACACCGTGACACCTGCCAACTCGTCACTCCTCACGAGCTGACAACTCCTTCCCGTACTCGGTTTCTGCAGCGATCCACTGCGAGTAGGGTTCAGCGGTACCTCACCGCTTTGGACTTCACACAAAAAAATCTATACTTGCCATACATGTGGCTCGATTAGGACCATGAATAAATTTGTCCTCTGCTCCGAAATAAAACCACCAAGTGAACTTAAACTGATGTACTTCTCAACCCATTCTATTTCTCTTAGTTTCTAATACAAAAACATTATGCCTCTGACCTAGTCATCAGAAAAACCCAAGTCGAACTGCGATCTAAGTGGTAGGTGGCGCCATCTATTAATTTCGCTATGAACTTTGTACTTTGAACTTTGTACATAAACCAGTTGCTTTAACAACCATTATGTTTTCGTTTATGCTCTTTCCAGCCTTCGTAACCTCGCCAGTGCCTTACCGGGAGTTGTACTCCTCCACGCTGTACATGGTGGGCTCGCTCGCGATGGGCCACGCCCCGGAAGCGCACACGCTGTGCGCGCGCGCAGCCGACCTGCTGCGCGCCGCGCCGGGGGGGCTGCGGGGGGGCGCGGGGGACGTGTGGGGCCTGAGGGACCGGCTCGAAGCGCTGTCCAATTATTTAGAGGTATGTTTTTGTATATTTTGTTCAGTGAGTCATATATGACTCATAAGATGAATCATATGTGATTCATAGACGTGCTACGGGGGCTGAAACGAACAGGGACGCCACATTAAGTTTGAGGTAGCAGCACTGCCTGCTCAGGTCGCTTAAACTTTGAGACTTCCAAGTCCCGTAGCTGCTTCAGAGAACATACTTATTATGAGCGACTTTACATAAAAAATAATATTTAAACCAAATAAAATGCTCTCTTTCTCTCCATTCCAGTTCATCGGAATCGTGACGTTCCTGCTAGGAGTGTGCCACGAATTCGTCACGCCGGCAAACACGAAGAAATCCAAGAAGAAAACCAGCCAGTCTCCAGACGAGATTAAAACTACTGAACTACTCAACAGACTCAACGAAGCCGTACAAGACTCTATCGCTTTCTTAGAAGACGCATTCGACAAACTACCACAGTACAACTACGAGAGTACACTAGAAGAACAATTCACCAAACTGAACATAGACAAATACCAAAATCCGGTCGAAGCTAAACTCAGAAACGGCAGACAGGACATGATAAATGACGTGGGGAATATACTCAAAAAGAAATCGAAATATTTGAAAAGTCTTATCCAATAGTGGCCTTGCGTGGGTGCGTGTAAATTATAGTAATGTTTAACTGAAACATATCTTGTAAATAATGCGTGTAGTTTTCAATTGAATTGAAGTTATTTTTGAGGATTCAAGACAGTACTAAATAATTTATTACCTTAAATTAGTATAACATACAGACGGATACCCTGACTTTAATTATCTGTTGCATAAAATGCCTGTGATTATTATAAAGTCTAAACTCAAGCCTCGTAAAACAATGTCACTTTATCAAAAGACTATTTTATCTTTAGGTATTATTGCAATATTTTGAATAGAAGGAATCACACATCAAATAGATTGTTTTCAAATGCTATGCTATTATAAAATTTAAAACCAATAAAGGCATGTCAGTTTATAACAAATTCATTTGGGCTGACCGTGTAATGAGCTAAACTACAAAAACTTTTAGCAATCTTAAATTTTATAAATGAATAAATAAATTAAATGCTTCCACTATCAGGCTGAATGCAAACATAGTACAGTCGCCAGCGCATCAGGTTAACCACTTTTGTTGCAAACTAGCCCTTATTACAACTGCATACGATACCGTAGTGTTTACCTTGACGCGTTGTCGCCTGTACAATCATATGCATAGGCGATATTAAGGCGTAGTCTACATGCTAGACCTTAGTAATAGTAATTGTATATAGCTTGTTACCTACGTAAAGTCATAATTTACGATACTAAAACCACTAAAATAATAGCTTTACAAAACATGTTTTGAATTCTCTCGCTTGCGTTTGTCTGCTAAGCTGGGTCTACACTATTGTTTTTTAAACACAATGTAAAGTTAGTTTATATACATCAGTACCGTTACCATGAGTTTACGTCGGTTCTACTCGCTAGCGACGACGTAACTTTTTGTATGGAAAAAAATAGTTCTGCAAGTGACCGCTAGGGACGCTGTGCAATTTTCCATAGGCTTTTTTTACGTAGTCGCTAACGAGTAAAACCGTCGTACACTCATGGTTACGGTACAGGAGCCCAGAGAAAGCTATTAAGAAGTTCAAAATTTTTACAGCAAATTAATATATATTTCCATATTTGGATTCGTTGGGTAATTTGGATATCGCTTATTTGTCGATGGTGAAACAGGCCTTAATTCATTTGTGCTTTGAACAATCTTGTAGAACTAGCGTTATGTTTTGATGACTTTCTTATAACTACACTTATAACAGGAAATACTGACACCCCTTTCACAACAATATCTCTTGTCTATAGTAATAGAAATCACTATGTTAAATGCACTTTTTAAAATCTGCAAAAGGGACTGATAGTTGTGGCCAGTGTATATTATAAATTTATAATGACTGCGCATTATATTTAAAAAAAAACTCAAATAATGACACACTTGCATTTATGATTATTGGATAAAATGATTTTAAAATAAATAGGTTGATATTTTTGCCATATGTATTTATTGTATTTTATGGCTTCTGTGTAAGTTTCTCTTGAAATAAATAGTAAAAAAATATATCAACTTCTAAATCTCAAAAAAATAAAGTGTAAATCCGTATGCACTTTCATTTTTTACCATTACTAGTCAACAAACTAGAATTAAAACCTTGTCACAATGTTAAATATTTTCGTAATTATGTTTACAATTATAATTTCAGTGTTAGACTTTGTAAAATTAGTGATTTGAGTTACTTAAAACCAAAAACATTGATTTACATGAATGGCATGCTACATTACTGTCCACTTTTACTATGTATTCTGATTGATGATAAACTTACTAGGACTAATGATATAACCTATAGGTAAACTACTTCATTGAGACTTCCTGCGAAGCCGCAACGCGCGGGGGAGGCGAGAGCGAGAGGGGTGCGGGCGGGTGATAGAGATACACCCTCACGCACCCCGCTCTCGCCTCCCCCCCGCGCCCCTATGCCCTGAAGGCGACGTCTCAATGAAGTGGTTTACCTATATAAATAACCACGCTTGCTGAAGCCTCGCCAATATTAATGTGTTTTCAAGATGATGATGTGATATTTAAAAACTATCAATTATTTTCAGTGCATACGGATACAAGTAAAAACTTGGTGCTCAATTTTAACATGTGAATTCTCTTCTTTAGATCATCTAGAAATGTATAAAGTCCAGTCTTCTGCCTAATCTATTGTATTGTATTTATCGGGTTGTACGGCGAGTTGTTTGTACCTAAGAATGGTTAATACAATTTTGTATATAAAAAACATTCGTGGTTTTATTTACCCAATGCTCCTCTCCAAAAATATCTCGAAAACGGTGGGTTGTTTCACAAAAATAATAAGTCTCGACCATTCTATTGTATAACAATTTGACCTCAAGAAAAGGGGTAAAATACCCCTCAAATAATTTGTCATAGGTAGGTTAGTTATAAATTTCGAGGGTGTATTCTGATAGGGGCTGTCGAAATTTTTATTATATTCTTGATACGACACACTGTTTCCGAGATAATTGAGAGATATCATCAGTCAGTATAATTTGAATTAAAAAATGATCAAGGGGTCCAAAATAATCTGACCTCAATAGTCAAGAACGAGTTAAGACAAAAAGTCAAGAAAAAAATGCTCTTAAGTATATCAGCTAAGGGTATCATTTTTGGGTACTTCACTATAATGAAGATTTTATCCCCCCAATCTTAAATCTCAAAAATGGTCAAGGGGTCAAAAATAATTTGACCTCAATATTAGGTTTAATCATTTATTTCTCTAAAAGAATACAATTCACTTAAATAGAGAAATACAAAACACTTACAATATCAGCGGGAATCGCAATCAAGAGCATTCACATGTAGGTACATACTATTTTGGTGCCAAACACAAACATATCACAGTAACATTTACAACACAAAACAACATTATTAACACAAAATATTACGATCAACAACAAAAATCATTTTAGCTGAACTAAACAAGCCATTCATTAGATAACATTAATATTGCGGGTGGATTTGATAAAAGTACCGTCCTACTAGCCGGTTCACCAGTCGCCTTGGCGTTTGCTTGGAAACGTACCTATTACGTATCTTTAAGAAAATTTATTGTTGTTTCTTACAGATAGGTGTACATTTTAATTACATATTAATAATATAAACTTCAAAATGTAAAATAATCAATAAATTAAATATTACAATAATAGTTTGAAATAATGTAATAAAATTATTCATTGAAATGGTGATTATTTATAATTATACTAAATTATATTGGAATCTTTTAGAAAATGGCGCTTTAGGGATTTTTTAAAAAGAAAATATGATTTTATATTTTTTAGGCTGTCTGGTAATTTATTATAAAGTTGAGCACCTTCATACATGATGTTTTTTCTTCCATAGTTTGTGCGTGGCGGTTTTAGATTGATGTGATTGGCTCGTCTCATACTTCGGCTCCGTGTTTGTGACTTAATTGTAAAAGATATCTGAGTTAGGATTTTTTTATTTAGTATTTTGCGTATTAATAAACACGTGTTATACCTATACATTTGACAAAGAGACATGAGACGAGTTTCTTTGTATATCTTTGTAGTGGGAGTTAAGTAGTTAAAGTGAAACAGCAGTTTGATTATTTTGTTTTGAGCTATTTGCAATGGCTTAAGATTAGATTTTGTGGCAGAGCCCCAAACCTCAATAAGGTAGTCGAGATGTGACTTCACAAGTGAGTTGTAGATAACGTAACGAACGTGTTCAGGTAGGCATCGAACGGTTCCGCGGAGGACAGCAATAAGAGACGATATCTTCGAAGTAACTTTATCTATATGTGGTTTCCATGTAAGTTGACTGTCGATAATTAGACCTAGATACTTTTCGGAAAAGACTCTGGTAAGTATTTCATCATTAATAGTCAAGGGACTGAACTCTTCGATTTCTTTATTTTTCGCGTGGAAAATCATGAAGTGGGTTTTGCTTACATTAGTTGTAAGCAAGTTGTATTTAAACCATGTATTTAACAAATTCAAGTCATCTTGCGCGTTCTTAATAATTGAACTTAGTTCTTTGCCAAAGTAAAATAAACACGTATCATCAGCATATAGTGATATTTCGCCTTTTAGCCCTATTTCATTGATGTTATTAATGTAGATCAAAAACAGCAGTGGTCCGAGTATTGATCCCTGCGGAACGCCATATGTTATGAGACTAGAACTGCTGTGAATCTCTCCAAGTTTAGTGATCTGATATCTATTTGTCAGATATGATTGAAAAATTTTGTGAGCCGTACCTCTAACACCCAATATTTCCAGTTTTTGCAATAGAAGTTTATGACTAATAGTGTCGAATGCCTTTTTCAAGTCTATAAAGATACCAAGGCCTAGCTGCTTTTGGTCAATTTTATCTTTAAGGGTTGTAATGAGGTCAATACACGCAGATAATGTGTTTGATTTGCGGCGGAAACCATATTGCCTATCATAAAGTGTATTTTTTGTTTTAAGGAACAGTTCTAGTCTGTTGTATATAATCTTTTCCATAATTTTGGAGACAATTGGTAATACTGATATAGGCCGGTAGTTTTCCGCCTCTGCTTTGTTACCAGATTTGAATATTGGGGTGACCTTGGCAATTTTTAAGGAGTCTGGAAAGTATCCATCTTTTAAGCAGTTGTTAATACAAGTCGTCAATTTATTCAAGATTAGGCTCTTAATGCATTTTATAGCCTTACAGCTAATTCCGTCAAGTCCTGCGCTTGTACTTGCATTTAAGGAATCAATTATTTTACCGATTTATTTTATCAATATCAGTCAGCAAGTTAAAGAATACGTACATAAGTATTTAATAGGGTTTTTTAACTTGCTCAATATCTACATTTATTAAGATCAGAAAATTTTTGACCCCTTGACCATTTTAAAGTCAAATTTGGAGGGTGTATTCTGCTAAGGGTTGTCGAAAATTTCATTATTTTCTGGTACGAATACGACACTGTTTCCGAGATAATTGAGAGATATCATCAGTCACTATAATTTGACGTCAAAATGGTCAAGGGGTCAAAAATATTTTAACTTCAAAAACAGCCAAGAGCGAGATATGAAAAAAACCCTCAGAAAATGCTCATGAGTAAATCAGCTAGTCTCGTAAGTCTCCTGGTCATGGCTAGGTACTTCACAAAGTGAAGAGATTTATCCCCCAATGTTTAATCTCAATTATCTCGGAAACGGTGCGTCGTATCAAAAAAATAATGAAAATTTCGACCACCCCTATTGGGATACACCCCAGGAAACACACCCCGGTCTACAACTATTTGACCTCAAAAATGGTCAAGGGGTCAAAAATACTTTGACCTCAATATCAGTCAGCAAGTTAAGGAATACGTACATAAGTATTTAATAGGGTTTTTTAAACTTGCTCAATATTTACATTTGTTGAGATCAGAAAAATTTTGACCTCTTGACCATTTTAAAGTCCAATTTGGAGGAAATTGTCGAAATGTCGAAAATTTCATTATTTTCTGGTACGAATACGACACTGTTTCCGAGATAATTGAGATATATCATCAGTCACTATAATTTGTCGTCAAAATGGTCAAGGGGTCAAAAATAATTTGACCTCAAAAACAGCCAAGAGCGAGATATGAAAAAAAACCTTCAGAAAATGCTCATGAGTATATCAGCTAGTCTCTTAAGTCTCCTGGTCATGTCTAGGTACTTCACAAAGTGAAAAGATTTATCGCCCAAACTTTAATCTCAATTATCTCGGAAACGGTGCGTCGTATCCAAAAAATTATGAAAATTTCGACCACCCCTATTGGAAATATTGGAATACACCCCAGGTAACCCACCCCGGTCTATAAGAATGTGACCTCAAAAATGGTCAAGAGGTCAAAAAATATTTGACCTCAATATCAGTCAACGAGTGAAGGTTTCATACCTATAAGCATTTTTAGGGGAAAATTTTAGCGACTCACTCTTAATCTCTCTCTGATCTTGAGATCATTAAATTTTTGACCCCTTGACCATTTTTAGGCCAATTTTGAGGGTGAATTCCGATATATATTCTGTGGTCGAATATTTTATTACTTTTTGATACGATGCATCGTTTCCGAGATAATTGCGAGTTAACATCAGAATGATACTTGGTATGGTCGAAGCTTCTACCACCTTACCACTTTCAAACAAAAATCGCATGTACACGTAAGGCGCCGGTGACCTCGATAGTACATAGCTAGACAGACAGGACAAGGATACAAAAAGACTAGCTATTATACCTGTGACCATTTTTTTTTTGGAGGGACAAAAATTCTTAACTCTCCTGTTATTGAGGTCAGATTAATTTTGACCCTGACCATTTTTGAGGTCAAATTGTTGTAGACCTGGGTGGGTTTCCTGGGGTGTGTCCCAATAGGGGTGGTCGAAATTTTCATTATTTTTTTGATACGACGCACCGTTTCCGAGATAATTAAGATTTAAGATTGAGGGATAAAACTCTTCATTATAGTGAAGTACCCAGAAATGTCCAGGAGACTTACGTGACTAGCTAATTTACTTATAAGCATTTTTTTCTTATCTCGCTCTTGACTAGTATTTATTATTGAGGTCAGATTATATTTGACCCCTTGACCATTTTTGATGTGAAATATGGAGGGTTCCGGTCTTGTTTATGGTGTACAAACTGTGAGAGAGGTAATACTTATTAATGAACTTGTTTTTGGTATGTGGGAAATGTTCAATAATGGATACACCATTAGCACCTTAGCATGGGATAAATTCTTGCAACAAATGAAACACCAACTTATTTTGTAATATATTTATTTACAACACGAATATTGCAGTAATCATGTGTATCTATTTGCCACTGTACAAAAATATCCGAGAATTGGTAGCCTATTACACAATCAACAACACTGCAGTCTGATTCCTGGAATGTGACGGGAAAATGGAACTTTACATTTTTGGCGACATCAACTGAACTATTTGACATGCAAAAATGGTTTAGATATCTAATCCTAGCTGAAATAAACAACAAAAATAGAATAATATAGCTTGGTTTACACGAATAACATTGAATTAAAAATCTCCACAAAAAGGAAACAAAATCACACACAACACCCAGAAATTAATTTATCAAACTTATTTAAAATTTAAAACTTTGAATTGCGCTGAAAATAAAGAACAATATAGCAAAAGATATGAATAAGTAATATTTATTTATCATTATTATTACAATATGGTGTGGTTAAAAGAATATTATTTCTGAATCATTTGTTTTTAATTAACCAGTCAAACCAATTAAATGTGTATTTTTTACTTTCCTCTTCTAAGTATATATATTTTTTGTAATAAAACATAATTCAAAGTTTTAAGCGCTTAATTTTAAGACTAAACTGTTACATTAAATAATCATAAATTATGTAGAAACAAAAATTATGCACCAACATGAGCTTAACGACTATAATCATAGCCTACATTCGAAATACACCGCTTGAGACGGCAATAAGAGGCAGAACAGAGATAGGTTTTATTAGATAGGTACTGCAAGTATATATTGTGCCTAACTTTGAGCTGTAAGCCATATTTTTCAAAGACATTGAAAGTGCTGTCTGAAAATATATAAGTAAATAATTATCTATATTACACATTCAAAAAATAAAGATCTTTCATAGTAGATCTTGTACTGTGTAGAGAACATTGAATAGTTACTTTCAGAAGAACAAAATTTTAGAAAATACTAAGAATTTCAAGTAATGTACGGTTTGTGATGATATTCATAATAGTAAACACTGTTGGATTGGTTACCTTAAGGATAAAGGTAGGTTATATTCTCATGATAACAGACAGATACTAATATCATTTTAATAAAACTTGTACATATAATTAAATGAAGAAATGTTTGTGAATACTGATGAAAATACTTGACTACACCTAGTACGTGTATTGGAACACTTTAAGGACTTATTGTGATAAACTAATTACAATTTGATATAAACGAGTTTTAAAGAAATTTTATTATTTGGCACCCCCTAAACATTTTTTTATTTTTTATTTTCAAAATAGAGTTATTGTTAGCGGTTTTCGAAAACATTCAATTACATAGCTTTGATTTAAATAATGATATTATTTAAGACTGTAATATTTACAATATTTGTTTTATTCTGATCAGCGAGGTTTTGTTAAAATTTTTACTATTAGAAAAAATGCTTATTGAGTTGAGAAATCACAAACTTCATAATACAGTCACGGGGTCTCATTCGGAACATAGGTTTCATAGCTTGTAAATTTTCTCGATAGGTGGCGCTACCTGTCTGGCCATCGGTGAAACGGTTTATTAATTTGGATTAAAAACCTAAAATACATGAAGATAATATCCAAAAAATATGTAAATAAATATTTTTAGCCGTTTAAAACAGATAAAACTTTATACTACCCAATTTTATCTCAAAAAGTAAAAATGTTGTAAATAGCATAAAAGCATGCTAAAACGACAAAGAGCCCTCTGTCGGTATATGATAAAACTTTGCGGCATATTTATGAGGTGGTAATAGATGGCGCATTTTGTCCATTGATTATAATGCAACTTTAAAAACTAAGCAAGTACGAATTAGGTTATGCAATTTATTTTTATTTCGGTAAAAGCTCAGGCAGGCATCGATAGGCCACTGGCGGTGGAGTAAACAAAATAATGTTGATAACCGCATCCGTGAGCGTTTAAATTAAACATTGGTAGGTTTATTAAAACAATAGGATATAGGTAAAATATTTAAATAGTTTATAACATCCTAAAATTTCTGAACATCATCATCACATGAACATAAATAACCAAACACAATTCTAGCACTTTCCGGTTCTCGCCGAAACTTTGCACAGATTTCATGATTAGCGTCGACTGTTTTTAAACGTTTGCAGTTTACAAAATGTCAAAGGTTATTGCACAATGATAATTGATAATATTGATTGATAATAATAACTGTTTAATCGTCATCACTACGACGTTGGTTTTGTTGTCAATGATGAAGATTTAGGGTGACCATGACTAACAGTTTGGTAGGACAAATAGGATTTTATTTCAGAAATTAAGCATGATGACAATGATAACAACAAAGACTAACTTGTTAAACATGTGCTATTGCTATTATGACTATTATCACGCGGTCACACATGTTGTATTTGCACTGCCTACTTTTTCCAGACACGAATTTGCTACTTGACGCCATTTTGTTTTGCTCAGCCGTGGCACGAAAAAGAACTAAATAAAAAAAAAATCGGCATTATGCATACTGCGTTTAAATTTTACCTACATGAAATGTTGCGGCATTTCATGAAATTCCGCCACTTTTGATTTACATTTCTATCGCCGCTTATATTATTATGCCGTGGCATGTTAATAATGTGGGGAGGCCTATGTTCAGCAGTTGACGTCTTTTGGCTGATAATGACGATGATGATGTTAAATGATGATTATTATATTATATTCTTTCTTTATTGCACTTAAAAGATGTACGGACAACAGCACGTCAAGCTAAACACTGTGGTATCTTATGCTGTTGGAATAAGGGCTATTTTTCAACAAAAATATATAGTCTGATGTGCTGGCGACTGTACAGAAAATACAAAAAGTCACAATGTGAACAAAGGTGGGCTTATCCCTAAAAGAGATCTCTTCCAGCCAACCCATAGGTGTTGGAAATGAAATAGTTGCGGTTATCGGCAGTAATATAATGCCACAATGAGATTATTTTTCGTTAAGTTAGTTTAAAAAAATATAAACATGTTTGTTTATCTGCTTAGTAGGTACCTGGGTGACCTAGCTTTGCTGTATTTTATTTTAGACTAATAAGACTAAGGTTTTTGATAAAGGGCACCCAATAATAGTTTTTCTCGTTTAGCAGATAATGCGTAGATAGATTATTGGCGATGCGAAGATTATCCACGCCTTTAGCGGTGAAATTTAGAAGCTGACAACTTTTTTTCAGTCATTCTTCTATAATACAATTATTTATTACCTGCCCGCCACTAATTAAAAGTTAATAGTTTTAAAGAAATGTTTGTCGTGTCTACAGTTCTATTAATTACTCTTCCACCATGATCAACACAAGCCCATCACCTCTTTTCAATATACTTGTAAAAATATAATATTTACTATGCATGAAATAAATAGTAATATTTTCTACTCCATCGTAGTACCTATTTAACTATACTTTAAATCTTATAAAATGTTTTATCTAATCTATGATTTCTATAAAGATGCCGTACACCATGACACTCTTAACTAAATTCGGGATCTACTTACTTTTACCTAACGAAAACATCACATTTGTGACAGCAAAAATATCTTAGTTTTTAGTGTTTGTATGGAAAACAAAGTTATATTTGCGGTTGATAAAACTATGCAATATCTCAAAAACTACTGGTTAGATCTCATTCACACCAATTTTTGTTGAAAGTTTTTGTTGAGATCTAAATCATATGTATATTTTTCAAAATTTTTACTTTCTTAGTTCAAAGGTTAGAAAGGGGGGTGGGACGCCCATTTCACTACTTTGGAAGCGTCTATATCTCAAACGTTAAACTATTGTTTGAAAATGTTGCAAATTTTTCGTTTATTTTTTGAGTTATGAAGTTTTATATATCTAAGCATCGAAATCATTAATATATCATATTTTTTATCCAATTTGTTCGTTGTTATATTACTAAGTTACAAAAATCAACAAAATATTTGGGAAACAATAAATAACTTAATGAGTAGGAGTGGGAATAACTGCTTGAATTCGCCAACATAATATAACACACTAATAAATAAAATGTTAATTTTGACGTTATAATAATATTAGTCTTGCTGGACTGTTATGCTATTTTACTGGTACTGCAAACAGAAAAGTGTTATTTTTATTACTTATCGTCGATCTGATATGTTAACGAATTACTGCAACCAAAAACCTGTCTTACTGCACTGACTTAAAACTCAATTTTAAATGTCATGAAAAGTGTTATTTTTATTAGTTATTGTCGATCTGTTATAATATCGAATTACTGCAACCAAAAACCTGTTTTATTGCTATGACTTAAAACTCAATTTTAAATGTCGTAAAAAGTGTTAAATCCCAACGGTTATTTTTATTAGCTCTATCTATCGGTTATGTTATCGAATTACTACAACCAAATACCTGTCTTATTGCCATGTCTTAGAACACAATTGAAATGATAATAATTAATTTCATTTCTTTGTCGCACCGTCCACAATCATTTCTGCTTAGCCCAAAGGTATGACTGGTAGAAAATGCCATATGGCGTGAACTTTACGAAAACCAAAACGGATAATTAAATCTTATTTAATATCTTCATTGGTTTTAATTCGTCCTATGCGCAAATCAGACTTTATTTCTGATTACTGAAACCAAGTCCAAGGTTTTGACGTAAACGTTGTTAAATCATGGTTACCCTAAAACTATAACTGACGTCGAAAATTGAACGAGTTGTCATTTTCCTTCGGCATTTTGCAAAGCTGCGAGAGCGTATATATTATATATAATTGACAACACCATTAACTTAATGAAAACAATGGAATGATAAGTACAATTTGGTGCGCCATATCCACAACGGCCACACACCGGTTTAGCCGCCGGCTCTTGCTAATCTGTAGTTGCCGGACGGAATAATAAGATTTGAGCTGTCTACTAGAATGAAGAATAAAAACATTTTTTTTATTAGAAATTATTCCAAAGAAAACTGATTTCCTTCATTGGTAACGCCGGCTTAATAACAAACATGAACATGAAACATGAGTAAAAATTGCATGAATGTGAAAATCAACTCAAATATAAATACATAAAACAATACATAAATTACATAGACGTTTAATAACATTTCTGCTTGCACTGTCGAAATAAAAATTCGGCGCGCGGCGTGAGACTAGCGTGGGCTCTCCTCGAGAGGTCACGCGAGCCGGCCGAGCCGTGCAACAGTCTCGCTCTGTCTCGCTCTTGCAGTACCTACTAAACTAACCAACCAATCTATCCGTACTCTTTACTCTCATAATGGGGACTGAAACAGAACTACTGAGAGAGCCGTATTGGACGGTCGTTGTGCTAGTGAACAAAAGATTAGGAGGAACTTGATTTCTGAAGTACAAATTGCATTCATTTAGGAAACCTACTCTACTTTTACATGATGTGATGACGAAACGCGACGTTTTCATTTAATTTATATTTATTGATACACACAACAAATTGTCATAACATATAAAACATTTCAAATTATTTATTGTATTAGTTTTAGGACATATTTTATAATATCTGGATTTTGTTGAAAAGAAAAGAGAAAAAAGTTCAAAACACTGATAAAAACAAAAACAACATAAAAAAAGAATATGCAGTACTGGGATTCGAACCCGCGTGTTTTACATCCGAGGCCGCCTTTCTAATCCGCTGCGCCATCGTGTCATGAACAATAGCAGTGAAATTTACCTTTGAATTTTAGTTACATTATTTTTTCCCTATTTTAGTGCTACAGCCACTACAGCAATGAGTTTAGCGCCATCTATTGAGATACTAAACACGTAGACTAGTTGCGAGCTATCGACATGCTTTTTCCGTGAATCCAGTACACGTAGCGCCATTTATTGACGTGTTGAACACATGAACTAATTGCGAGCAATCGACATGCTTTCCGTGAAGTCCATCAGTCTACGTAGCGCTATCTACGGCTTTTTACATAGCCCTCTCAATACTTAAATTTAGCCCGGAGATATTAGCCCGTTACGGCGGAACCGTTTTCTTGTATGAGATGAGGTATCTGTACTAGTATTATAATATCTGTGATACAGTGTTATTCTAAATTGTACTTTCAATAGAACAAAATATTATTTTATTTTTCTTGAGATTTTTCGAATTGATCATGGAGCTATTTACAGAGTTTTAGGAGATATGTAATTTATACATAACAATCTCTATCACATGTTATTATTATTATTATTTTAATTTTTTAATGACGTTTTGATAATTTTTCTTACACTAAAATGCATTTACACGATGTTCTGTCAAAATATCTGTTATTTTACAATGCAAAAGTTCTTTATCAATACAATATTTCACCAGAACACTGTATAGACTAAAAGAGCGTTCTAATCATACAAAAACAAATAATAAAAATAAATTAGACTATGTAATAGTGAAGGCAGACTAATCTAGCACACGCACACAATACGCCACTCACACATGTAGACACGAGGCAGACAAAATACTGTACGTAATGTAAGTAAATAAACTAATTGAAAGAAACCGGCCAAGTGCGAGTCGGACTCGCGCCCGAAGGGTTCCGTACCATTGACTAGGTAAACCATATAAGTGCCTACCTGTTGCCATTATTGACATCGAGCAAAAAGGGACAAAATATCGCGTTTGATGTATGGGAGCTGGGCTTAAATATTTATGTTTTTTTAGAATGTTTTTAAAAACTCACAGTGTCATATTTATATTCTTAAAGATGAAATAAGAAACCAAAAATTGCGCACGGGCTGGATTCGAACCAGCATCTTTCTGGCTTACCGGGCCCAACTGCTCTTCCAATTGAGCTACCGTGCTGCTGTGCTAGATGCTGGTTCGAATCCCGCCCGTACGCAATTTTTGGTTCCTTATGTCATCTTTAAGAATTTAAATATTTATTTTATTTTGTTTTTAGTATTTGTTAACAAAAACAGAAATACATAATTTGTGTAAATTTTAAACTGTCTGTCTAGCTATCGCGGTTCTTGAGATACAGCCTGATGACAGACAGACGGGACAGTCCGACGGGCAGCAGTGTCGCAGTAATCGGGTACCGTTTTTACCCTTTAAGTAAGGACCCCTGAAAATACTGGGTGAGCTCGCTTCATCGTCGTCTCTATGTATGTCATGTCAGAGACAACAAAAATTCTAGACTTCTCCGTAAATTTCAACTGAATATTATCCAATATACAGGTTGATGATTATTTGGTTCCTAATGCCTCTTCTATAGGTGATTATTATAAGTTGTTTTTATAAATACCGCTCGGATTGAAATCAACACCCCGTATATTTTTTATCGAATTGAAAAGCGGTTTCGAGCAAATCCGAACAACTATATACCATGTGTTCGATAAAAGTTCACATACAAGAAATTTTTTAATAAGCTATAGTCGATAATTAAATTCGAGAATAAGTAAAACAAAAAATAAAAACCTAATCTAATATTTATGACTATATTTTCAAGCACGAACTGTTTACACAACATGTGCAACCCGACAAGTCATATCGGCTTCTAGAAAGAGACAGTTTATGTGTTTTGTATAGCGCTGTCTCTGTCACTCAACTAGACATAATAGGAAAATTGTGATGGTTTTAAAACCAAAGACATTATGGTCCTACTACTAAAGACGTAAGTAGAATTTTAAAATCTAACCATCCCACTCATCATCACCATCATGCCGATATGAATGACAGAGACGGCTAGATCTAGTATCCTTGTCTTGTTATTATAAATAATGGTTCTATGTTATCTTATATTCATCATTGCACGTTGCTGACTAATCAAACGAATTATAGTTAAAATATTAGTATACACAAATTTTTTGCAAGATTTTTTTACACACATTTCTTACAAATAGTAATCATACAACATTATTTCATTCAGTAAATCAAAAATTTATAAGAAATTTTTGAAACACAGGTTTTTATTACTGATTTTGTTATCACAATAAGTTTTGATACCAATTCAGATTTTTATTATTATGGCGTCAATTTCTATTATTCACTCACAATGGACAGAAATATTTATTGTAATTACCATCACTGTGATATGGAAGCGTCTCTTCTAAGACAATTTTATACACATTAATATTTTCAAATTATTTTCACGAATCTTTAGAGTATGAAAGGAAGAAATATTAAACAGTTTAAAACATACTAACAAATTCTGACACTTGACAAAATAAGACGCTTGTCACAACTGTCAGTATCTCTCGCTCACTCTTTTTAGTGTGAGAGTGAGAGATCTTTCGTCTCTCACGACTGTATTTAAATTTTAATGACATACATGCTAAGCTAATATAAACTTTATTTACAAAAACGCTTCAATTTCCTCTTTACACATCGTAGAAGAGATTTGCGCGGTTACTACTACAAAGGGCTATATCACACTAGGACACCAGTGGTTATGAAGCACAGAGCAGAAAAAAAGGTTAGAACGGCCTCCATACTTCATTGATCCGAAATGTGCCGTGGACAGTTGGGACTGGGAGGGCAGTACAACAATAAATAATGTTAAATGTACCTTATCTGGTATCGTTTTGGTTGCACAACCAATTACTAATATACCGTTGTCTTAGGGCCGGTTTTGTGATCGATATTTAACACAACTAATGATTAAAAGTCGTTACAATTGAACAAGAAATACCTTAATTAAACAATGGTCATTAAAACAGCCATTCCGATATTTGATTCAGGTTTACTGCAAAACATGCACCCGCTGGTATTTTTTTACATTCATCGAGTTAACTATCGATGAAGAAACCGGCCCTTAGTAATGCAGGGTTCTAAGGCGTTTACCTACTTATGGTGTCTTACAGCCGTTAACTATATGCAAACTATAGTCAGATAGCTATCTTCGACCGGAGATAGGTTTTCCTACTGAAAACAAAAAATCTAAAGGTAGATCACCATTTCTAACTCTAGTAGTGCAAAACCGACTGCCTCGGTGGCGCAGCGGTTAGAGGGTCGCAATTTAAAGCGACGGCTGCGCCAGAGGTCCCGGGTTCGATTCCCGGGTCGGGTCTAAAATATGTGCCTGGGTCTTTCTGTTTAGAAATTATCAGGGAAGCCCGGAGTTTGGAAGATGGCGGTGTTTCACCCCCGTGCCTCGGATAGCACGTAAAGCCGTTGGTCCTGCGCCTGATCTCTCTCCGGTCGTGTCTGGTTGCTGTCCCACCGGGCTATGAGGGTGAAAGGAATAGAGAGTGCACCTGTGTTTGTGCACACACTTGTGCACTATAACATGTCCCGCGCAGTCGGTCAGTTGTTGTGACTGGCCACTGTAGTCGAAATCGGCTAGGGGGACTATTAAAGTGCAAAACCACAGATAGAATAGATATAGGGAACAACCTTTTGTGATATAGCCCTGCCTACGGCGTTTGCCTAACTACAGTTCGTCAGTCGAATCGATTGGTCGCGGTCGCAGCGGCGTCCTTAACACAAAGCACTTAGGTACACAATAGCTCGGCAGTCACTTTCACTCACTCATAGAGTATGGAATATGTCACGCGCGTTATTTTTGGAATAACGCCTGTAGGAGCAGTCGCTGAATCAGCTGCCACTGGAAGAGAGAGAGAAAACATATTATTAATCGAACGTTTACTTACATTTATTGAGGATATATACGTGAAACGAAACGTAAGGCGTAAGAGACGAAAGATTGGAGAGAGTAAGAAGGGGGAAGAACGTGTGAATTTGAATGAGGAAAGTAGAATTTGATGTTATGACTGTCAAGTGAGAAAAAGGGGAGTGCTGTAGAGTGATCTGGAGGAAGCCATACGAATATTGTATAGTCTACAGCCATACAATACCAACGGCAAATAATTTGATGGCCGGCAGTAGCCAGGTCAATGGCACTCACTGTAGAAAATGTAGTGCCAATATCAACGGCAGCCGTTGCCTTTTATACACTGCAGCCACCCTTTGCCTCTTATAGTCATCAGTCAGTACCTTTTTTTAAACGGCAGCCATTCATTGCTTATTATTGACAGCCACCGTTGCCTTTTATACTAGAATGCAGTCGCTCAATGCCTTTTTATTGACGGCAGCCGTTGTCTCTTACTGATTGCAGCCGCTCACTACCTTTTGTTAACGGCAGCCGCTCACTACCTTTTGTTAACGGCAGCCACTCACTGCCTTTTATCGACGGCTGCCGTGGCTGACGTTAAGAGCTACCTAAAGGGTCTACAGAGCAGTGCCCACCTGCGGCTGGGCATGGCGCGGCGGCGCGCCGTCTGCCGCTGGTGCTCGAACTCGAAGTCCTCCTCCGTGAGGCTGAGCCGCTGCATGTGGTACACCAGGTACTCCTCGCCCAGCACCGCTTCGGGCGGGTGTCGCAGCACTTCGAGTGTCTCGCATAGACCGCTGGCGCGCTTGCGAACCTTGGCCGGGCCGAGCGCGCCCGCTAGGATGACTAGCGCCGCTTTGAAGAGGACCTGGAAACGATAAGAGATAGGATCAGCCCCCTTACTCTGGACACAAAACCCGATCCAATGATTATAGCCATCCCTGTCACTCATACCAGGCCGTGTATGCATGTGACAGGGATGGCTATATTCATTGGATCGGTATTGGTGTCCAGAGTAAGGGGGCAGGTCAGGTAAGCAGGACTAACCAGAGGTTACACGTTTTGGGGGTGCCAGAGACAGCCCCAAGATAATAGCCCTTAGATAACTCTTTATTGCACATCAGATGGGTCAATTACAAATAAGTCTAGAGGATTTTTACAACTAAGGCGGTCTTATCGCTTATAAGCAATCTCCAGACAACCTTTGGGTAAAGGAATTATCACTAGATGTAAATTTAAATGGTGTTTTTAAACATACTAGTATATTAATCTCTGTGGCTGGTCACCGATATTAAAAATACACATACCATGAAATAAGGTCTAGGAACTATTTAAGGCACACTGAGTCATTAACCATGCACAATGTAATTGTCTTGGGGACTAACTACCTCTCTAACGGTCTATTGATTATTCTAATAAGCGGTATATCAGGGCCAAGACGTTTCTTCTGATATAGCGGTGCTAATTGTAAATACAGTTCTTAGGATATTCAGAACCATATTTTTGTTTATTTTGTCTTACCAAGATTTTTTTTTTATTAAAATTAGAACACGGCATTTACAGGTGTATTATTAAGAGTATAGCTTATAGCAATAGCTTTTATTAAGAAAGCAAGCACTTGTGAGTGTTGGTACAGGTTCTGCAATCGTTGCGTCACTTGGGTGATTTAGAGATCCGTTCGGTTTGCAAAAGAAGAGGGGTTTAATTCTCCGCATTAGGCAGTTGATTATTAATTAAGTAACAAGTTACAGTACCTTGACTCCCTCGCACAGGAAGCAGTCCCAGACGCGCAGCAGGCTGTCCCAGGGCAGGGTTCGCGTCAGCGGAACCACTTGGGGACGTATAGCACCGGCTCCACTTTGTGCTTGATCAGACTACTGACTATACGAGTAGATGATATTCGAGGTCAACTAAGGTTCGAGGTTAACTGACTCAGTGGCGCAGCGGTGAGATAGTTGCATTTTAAAAGCGACAGCTGCGGGAGAGGTCCCTTGTTTGATGCCCGCGGCCAATGATATGTACCTGGGTTTTTCTGTTCAGAAATTCTCAGGGTAGCCCGGAGTTTGGAAGTTTGTGTTTCACACTCGTGTCTCGGTGTTAGGGTTAAGCCGTTGGTCCTGCGCCTAATCTCTAAATACCATCGGTCTATGAGAGTGCAAGGAATAGAGAGTGCACCTGTGTTTGCACACACACTTGTGCACTATTGTCCCGCGCACTTGGTCAGTCGTTGTGACTGGCCACCGTAGTCGAAATCGGCTAGGGGTACTATTATAATTACCTTGACCCCCTCGCACAGGAAGCAGTCCCAGACGCGCAGCAGGCTGTCCCAGGGCAGGGTCCGCGTCAGGGCGCAGAGGAACCACTCGGTAGGGTACAGCACCGGCTCCACCTTATGCTTGGTCAGACTAATGACTATACGAGTAGATGATATTCGAGGTCAACTACCTATCGATGATTGGCAACAGTACGTATGGAACCGAATGCACTTTGTGCTTAGTCAGTAGTGGCCCTCCTTTAGCTAATAACGATGGTAATAAGATTGTTGACACATTGACACGACAGTTGAACTGCCTCGGTGGCGCAGCGGTGAGAGCGTTGCATTTCAAAAGCGACGACTGCGCCAGAGGTCCCTGGTTGGATCCCTGGTGCCATTGATATTTACATGGGTTTTTCTATTTAGAAATGTTCAGGGTAGCCCGGAGTTTGGAAGTTTGTGTTTCACCCTCGTGTTTCGGTGCGCACGTTAAGCCGTTGGTCCTGCGCCTAATATCTAAATCCCATCGGGCTTTGAGCGTGAAAGGAATAGAGAGTGCACCTGTGTATTGCGCACACACTTGAGCACTATAACATGTTCCACGCGAATAGTCGAAATCGGCTAGGGGTATTATTATAATTACCTTGACCCCTTCGCACAGGAAGCAGTCCCAGACGCGCAGCAGGCTGTCCCAGGGCAGGGTCCGCGTCAGCGCGCAGAGGAACCACTCGGTGGCGTACAGCACCGGCTCCACCTTGTGCTTGGCGAGATGCCGGTGGACCGCGGGCGCGGTGCGGCGGAGTAGCGCGTGGAGGATGTCGCCGTCTCGTTGGAGCACCTGGGTATGGAGAGTGCACAGGGTAAGTATCGAAATTAAGTATAACCGACTTCAAAAAAAGGAGGTTGTCAATTCGACATGTATGTATGTGGGTAGGTAGGGCCCAAAAGATAAGGAGACATGTTTCGGCCCTTTCAGGGCTCATTTATTTTTATTTTTTTCACTGTATACTTGACGTTCGTAAGTGTCATTTCATGACCTAAATTGAAATAAAGATTTTGATGGTTTAAAATGTTTCTTAACACTCACAGTGTCATATTTATTTCATCTCTAAGAATAAAGATTTTTAATTTGAATTTGATATGTGTAATTTAATTATCTAAGTAACTTTTTTACCAACTTGTAAAAAAGAAGGTTCTCAATTCGACATGTATGTATGTGATATCGTTGGTATTTGCTAATACTTGCGTATGTTGATCTACTAAGGCTTCCAATATACGTGTGCAAAAACGTAAATAAATGGCACGCGTGGTTTTTACTGCCGAAGTCACTTGCATTATCTACTTTATTTTATTTTATTAATACTCAGGTATTTGACCACGATAACACCTGGTGGTAAAAAAGAAAGAAAAGTAATTTATTTATTATTTATTTGGTAAGTGATGATGTGATGGATGGACCATGTCTGAACAGCCTATTCATTCTTTTCTTGAAAATGCCACAATCATAGTTTTTAGGGAACACTTTAGCCGGTACCGCATTCCATTCCTTAGCCGTACGCATAAGAGCACTTAGATCTGTGGAACAGGCAAGAGGGCTTTGTGGCACTCTTGTTGTTAATATGTATATGTCAACGTTATATCGTAAAGATTTAGCATAAAGGTTAAGCGTGTTAGGCTTAGGTTGACATGTGAGTACCAAAAACAGCATAAATGCACAATGCAAACCTTTACGAGCTTGTTCACAAATAATCGACAAATTACAATAAAACCGTTAGATTGTAATCACGCGGATTTAACAATAGTACGGTGATATATATAAAAGAAACAGACAGATGTTTTGGCACTCTTTATGTTATTTCGAAAGAGCTTGTGGCTGCCGTCGCGTTAATACGAATGACAGTCAACCAAAATTATATTTACAAACAGTGTTTTCCTCATTAAGTGTGAGTGATCAAATCTGTTCTTTATTTAACTATTTATCAGCTGGGTTCGAATAAAGATGATTACATTACACAACAAGGTTACATCAACAGTAAACAATATTATGACAAAAAGTGGTCAGGTAAATGATACATCATTCAGCGGTCACAAAATATTAAGTTTAACAAGACTTGTAGGAAACAAATTAAATAAATTGTTTCCAACAATCATACTAGATACCTAGATTTGAACTGAGTGCATTTTTATTAATCAAATAGTTATGCTTATGATCTTCGGTCAGATAATAGGGATAATATTCATATTGGGCGTCATAACAAAAAATGGGCGGATATTTTAGATAAAGATGAATTAAACAAATAACTTATCTACATTCCGGTAAATGAAATATAATCATTTAACTACAGATTACTCACATCATGCCCTTACTAAATGCCAATTATGTTTCAAGTATTTTTTTATATTTTTTTAAGTATTTTAAGAGCTTTTTTTTTAGTAAAATGTGAATATTGATATTGCTTTCCGAAACATTTGAGTGAATAAAAATGAAAACAGATTTTTGAAAAGTCCTCATTTGTAGAAGTCGCCATACACAAAAAAACATTTATAACTCAAAATGATAATACACACTGAAAAAAAAATTGCCACGATAGGTCACGGTGTAATGTATCTGTAGGTATAGTTAAAGGATTATCCTAATTTTACTGGACACCCTGTATACCCACCTCCAGCCCCGGATTATAGTACCCGCTCAGGTACTTATCGCTGATGCTGACCAGGCACCAGAAGGCCTGCACTGCCGGCATGTGCATCAGCAGGAACGCGGCGACCGGCGCCTGCGCTTGGAAGTATCCGACTTTCGGGTTCAGCACTGAGTACGCTTTCAGCACTGAGAAGAGTTCTTGCTGGCTGGAAAAAGGAAAAAAAAGAAAATAATCAATACTTTTTTTTACCACTGAAGATAACTTTAGCTTGCTGAAAAAAGTTATTAAATATACAGTGTGTGGCCTGTGTTAGAAGCAAAAACTTTAATTAATGATTCTTCTGAGGATACTTAGTTACCTTGACCTGATCATTGTGCTGTAAAATGCTTTAACTCAGAAATATAGTAATCCAAAGTTATAATCCCTAATCAATGTATATCAAAATGGCTAACTCGTTGTAGTAAATGACAATGTCAAGTTTTATGGCTGTTTGCGATACATTGCTGGTTCGATATATATATTGCTAGAAAATAAAAATACATTTATTTTTCATTATTTTAAATTAAATCCATTGAGAATTGATTTTTGGTTACATAAAGGACCTATATTTGAAATTTTTGCTCTTATCACAGGCCACATTCCTCTTTTATGCACGGAAAACAGCTGGCTGTATCAATTTATTTGTGGCTAGAGAAGATAGACAAATGAGATCTGGGCAAATAAGAGATTGTTTGTATCACGTTAGTGCTACAAGACTAAAAGGTATGTTTTGTGTCTATTACATGTTTTTTTGGGCAACATCCAAACATGTTTGTTGAATAAATATTGTACATTTTCTTGTGTCAATGAATATACAACATACCAGAAATGTAAATATCTTCTACGTAAAATTTATTAAATACATGAGTAACTAAACATACATTATGATGAACGAACGGGAATCCCATGCTAAGCATGAATGATGTATACCTATGACAGAATATGAAAAACATATCGAGTTGGATTTTTAGTCTGGGCATTCCCTTGGCCAGATTATTTAAAAAATATTCGAAAATGCTGACGAATCATAAAGTTGACCGCAAAACTTAGAACCGTCATAGGGATAAATGAGATCATAACAGGACTAATGTAATGTGAATATAATGTATCAGGAAAACAACTGCTATCAAAACGTAATTTTACACCAGTTACGCCCACAGTATTTGACATTAAGTACAGTCAACGTAATAAAAATGTTCATCATACATGATTACTAAGTTCATTATACTTGGCCACAGTGTACTTTTAGACTTTTGTAAGTATTTCTTAGAATTTTAAGTATTTCTTTATTACTATACAGGGTGACTTTGTAAACATTGGCAATATTTTAAACTAAGAACCTACTCGTGATTCATAATCCCTTCCACATATTAAAATGAAAATCAATTGATAAAAAGTATCATATGATGAAACTGAGAAAAATTATCAGTCAAACACTTTAGAAATAATCATAGCTTAAAATTAAGCTGATAAATTACAGTTTAAGATTTTGTTTAAGATTTTAAAATTTACTAATAATACCTCGTGTGTTCATAAGTTTTGAGACGAAAAAAAAGAGGCATAACTTTTTAAATAATTAACTTATATTTCTAAAATTTACAGTAAACACTAAGTAGATAATAATCAACAATAAAATATATCTTTTATTCAAAATGTCCACCCTTGTTTTTAATACAGGCCCTTAGACGATTTGGCCAATCATCAATGGCGGCACGAATCTTTTCCAGCGGGATTCGCTTTGCTTCTCGAACAAGAGCTCGCTTCAGTGACTCCAAGTTTGGGTGGGACTTCCGGCAGGCCCTGAGCTCTAACTCAGTCCATAGAGAATAATCCAGCGGGTTGAGGTCGGGGCTGGAGGAGGGCCATTCGTTCGCCGCGATGAAGGCCGGCACATTTTCCCTCAACCAAGCTTGGGTGGTTTTTGCTTTATGGGATGGTGCTGAGTCTTGCTGGAAAACCCAAGATTTGTTGTAAAATAAAGTATGAGATAGGGGTTTCACAACAGGCTCTAAGATGTCACTTTGATAATTCTTGGCTTTCACCTTGACGCCTTGTTGACAGAAATGGAGCGGAGTGACACCTTCCTACGAAACTCCCCACCATACCATCACACTTGCTGGATGATGAGTACGCGAGACATTCCGTGCTGAAGCTGGGACATCCTTGCTACTTTTGGCATAGACTTTATTGTTTTGTCGGTTGAACTTTTCTTCGACAGTAAAAATTTTCTCATCGGTGAACAGTATCTTCCTCGCATCGTGTCTCCTAAGCAGTAATGGACAACGTTCGCGTCGCAATTTACGAAGCCGATCGTTTAAAAAGTGAACTTTTCTACGGCTATACGCCTTTACCTTAAGATCATATTTCAGTATTCTGTTGACTGAAACGCGCGAAATATTAGTCTGCAGAGCAAGTTTTTTCTGAGTGCGACATGGATTTCGGCGAAGTCGCTCTCGGATGATTTTGATGTTCGCAGGCGTCCTTACAGAGCATGGCCGACCACTCCTTTTGCGATCTTGCAAGGAACTTGTCTCCTTGTATCGTTTGATAGTGTATTACACGAAGTTACGGCTTACGCTACGGCTTACGGCTTACACTATTACGAGATGGCGCCACTAGCGCACGGCAAAATCGAGTCCGTATTTATAAATTGATTAAAAATACTTATCGTTAATAAAAGTCAGTGCTAACATTAAAACCATGTATAATAACATTGGACTGTGTGCATATTGTGTTATCTCCGGTGAAAGATAAAAAAAAAGTGTCATAAAAACAAAGGAACAAGTGACTGAGTGAGAAACATTCTTAAATGAACAGTGTGAATAATTGGAAACTATTTCTACATTATGTAAAACTATTTTGATATAAAGCCTAATTAAAATACCAATAAAAGGGCTAAATAGTGGACTATTAATCATTTTAACCAGTGATAATAAAAACAGTGGACGTTAAATTTCGCAATCAATTTGAAATTTTCAAAACAAACAACAGCTGACCAATCAGCTGATGGGATCTGTAGCAACTTTGCCGCTGGACACTGGAGGGCGCTGATGAAAAACATAGTTCGATGACAACTGCAGCTAAGTCACCCACTCACCACTAGATGGCACTAGCAAAAGCATGCTATATTTTGTACTCTAAACCTTTCTCAGCTAAGTTGTCTACTAGCTACTAGAGGGCGATAGTTAAAGTGTGCTTTTAGACCTATCTACATATTAGCCATACCACCCAGCGCAAGAGGGCGCTTCATAATCAATTACTTGATCAGATATATTAGGATTATACCACAAGATGGCACAAGTATGTGGAAAATGTGACAAAGACATCGTTAAAAAGGACTTCCTATTTTGTATACTATGCCAAAAACATTATCACTTGGACTGCACAAACCTTAGCGAGAAATTATTTTATTTAATGTCAACAGAGAGTAAAAAGAGGTATAAATGTGATGAATGCAGATATCAAATTGACGTCACTCCTAAAGCGTCATCCTCTTTTTCGTCACCACAGGAACACATCACGAGATAGATTATTTAAAGTATGAATATGACTATATTATAAACGGCATAAAAATTAATAATAAAAAGAACGCTGAGACGTTTTTTCGTCCCTAATGCATCAAGAGAAACTGGTACTTTGCAAAATCCAATTAACGTAGAGTCCGAATGTAATCTTAACAAAACAACAATCTTGCATCAAAATATAGCAAGTGTTTGTGCAAAACTTGACATGATTGAACTGACAATTAATGATTTTTGTGACAATAACAGGGAGGTGGATATATTATGTTTTAGTGAGACATTCGTTAAAGAGAGTTCCGAAGCGAATATAAAGCTGAACAATTACAAACTAGCCTCGTCGTACTGCCGCGATAAAAGTAGAGGTGGTACGTGTATATTAGTTAAGAAGCTTTGGGGTATCAAGCCTTTGACTCTTGGGACAGGGCTGGCTTCCAAGTTTCATTTTGAATGCTGTGGTATAGAAATTGTAAGGCTGAATCTTATTGTTTGTACGATTTACAGAATACCAGACAAGGGAAGGGCCTCAAAAGGAATTTTTCTACATAAACTGGATAGGTTGTTGGACTATTTAACAAATAGATACTTCAGAAAAAAAATTGTTTTATGCGGTGATTGGAACTTAGATATTCTAAAGCCTAACGAGCATACCGAGGAACTTATAAGCATTCTAAAAAGTTACAATCTTCAACTTCATATGGAAGTGCTTGGGCCACTTCCGGTTAATATGTGTGTGTGGAGTTAAAGTGATGAAGTCCGAATTCACTCTAAATATTGTTTATTTCACAACACACAGAACATAAAAGAAGGAGTACATACAAGAGACGAATTAACACAGTAGAAGTCACAATACAATAGCTCAAAACACAAGAAGATGAACGCGCACAATAAAACGTTAAATATGAATCACGTAACCGAGCGCGTAGGCATCGGCGGCGCGGCGAGGAGCACGGGTTATGCGTCAGACGATGTTCTCTCGACTGGCGAGCATTCGCAACGCGCGGGAGTCGAACGAACTTCCGACCGGTGCGCGGTGCGCGCGCGTAGCTATAGCGCATCGATATACAACGCTCGCCGCATACTACGAGTATCGCGCGGGTTTGCTCGTGCAATTAATTTTATTTATGTTTAAGTGTTTTTATGTTAATGATTATGTGTAAGTGTGATGAATGAATGTATTATTTGTTATATTAAAATGTACTATGTTTTAGATAATAAATAAATATTTTAGTGTAAGTGTTTAGTATTATATTATGTAAATAAATATGTTTAATATTGTAAATATGTTGTAATAAATATTGTAAATGTAAATAAATATTGTAATTAATGTGGTTCCCACATCACTCCCCTCCAGAGACCTGGTTAAGGGCGATAAAAATCAGGAAATCGAACTTTCCTTCCAGATCTAGTGGTTTTTGTCACTGGAGAGTTGTTACTGTGGTTTTGTGTCGGTGGATCATGTGATGACGCTAGATCAGGTGATGGAGCGTCTTGTGATGCTGTGGGTGTGTCGTCGGACAGTAAGTAGGCTGGTTTAAGGCGGTCTATGCTTACCGTCACGTCTTTATTTTTGACGCTGATTTTAAAGTACTTAGCATCTCTTTTTAGCACTTCGTGCGGGCCTGTATAGGCCGGTTGGAGTGAGCCACGCAGTGCGTCTTCCCTTAGAAATACGTGACTGCAAGTGGCGAGTTCCTTGAACACAAAGATTTTGTTTTTTGTGTGGTGCTGAGTTGGGACTGGGCGTATGTTCTCGGCAAACGATTTCATGCGTGCTGAAAAGTCTGTGATGTCGGTGGTGTAGCCGGTAATATTGTGGCCAAAAAATTGACCGGGTAAGCGAAGCGGCTCACCGAACATCAGTTCAGCTGATGAGGACTGGAGGTCTTCTTTGAAGGCGCTCCTGATGCCAAGGAGAACAAGAGGTAGGTTCTCAACCCAGTTGGAGCTAGCGTGACAGGTGATTGCTGCTTTCAATTGCCTGTGAAAGCGTTCTACCAAGCCGTTACACTGTGGGTGGTATGCGGTGGTCCGGCGGTGGTCAAATCCTATGGACTTGGACAACTGCTGGAAAAGTGCCGATTGAAATTGTGCTCCACGGTCAGTAACGACGTTGGTTGGACAGCCGTATCGAGACACCCAGCAGGAGACAAACGCTTTGGCTACAGTTTCGGCGGTGATATCGGTAAGTGGCACAGCTTCCGGCCATCGCGTGAAGCGATCGACGGCTGTGAGGCAATACCGATAATCACCAGCGGGGGGCAATGGGCCGATCAGGTCTATATGGACATGTTTGAAACGCGCAGAAGGTAAGTCCAGCGTACCTAGAGGTGATGAGACGTGTCTACTTACCTTTGAACGTTGACAGTTCAAACATGCCTTAGCCCACTCACGGCAATTTTTGCGCATTAACGGCCAGACAAAGCGTTGGGCAACGAGTTTGGCTGTAGCGTTGGGTCCTGGGTGGCTCAATGAATGGAGGCAATTGAATACCTGCTGACGCAGTTGCTTCGGGACGAAAGGTCTGGGGGCCGGTGTACTGACGTCGCAGTACAGTTCCGTACGGCTACCAGGCACGTTCGTCTTTATTATGCGAAGTGATGTTTCGCCTTGCAAGTGAGCTGCGAGCTCTGGGTCTGTGGCTTGGAGATTGGCCATTTCTTCGAGATCGACTGGTATCTGCAGCTCATCGATGCGTGAAAGAGTATCGGCAACAACGTTGTTAGCACCCGATATGTGCTGAATGTCGGTGGTGAACTGCGAGATAAAGTCGAGGTGTCTATACTGACGCGGAGAACAGTTACTTTTGCGCTCGTGGAATGCGTAACACAGTGGCTTGTGGTCAGTATAGATAGTGAAATGGGTTGCCTCTAGCATATGGCGGAAGTACTTAATGCTCTCGTAGATAGCAAGGAGCTCACGGTCGTATGGTGAGTACTTCGTTTGTGACGGGCTCAACTTACGGGAGAAGAATGCTAGAGGTTCCCAAGCTCCTTCCTTACGCTGCTGCAGGACTCCACCTATCGCCGTATCAGAGGCGTCAGTGACCAGTCCTAACTTGGCTTGCGTATCAGGGTGAGCTAACAGAGCTGCGTTGCAAAGGCTCTTTTTGCAATCATTGAAGGCTTGAAGTGCGTTCCCCTCTATGGCGACTGGATGTGAACCTTTAACAGAACCGGTTAGTAAGGCATTCAAAGGCGTTTGAGTTTGAGCGGCATTTTTCAAGAATCGCCTATAAAAATTCACCATTCCCAAAAATCGACGGAGTTCTCTGACGGTCTTTGGGACTGGGAAATCAGCGATGGCTTGAACTCTGCCATCAATTGGCCTGGTACCCTTTCCAGAGATTTGGTAGCCTAGAAATGTGACTTCAGGAGCACCGAAGACGCATTTGGCAATGTTGATGAGGACGCCGTAGTCTCTCATGCGTTTGAAGAGCTGATGAAGGTGTTCTTCGTGCTCCTGAGCGGACCTGCTAAAGACTAAAAAATCGTCCAAATATGGGTAACAAAAGTGGAGTCCGCGGGTCATTTCGTCAACAAATCTCTGGAAAGTTTGGCCTGCATTACGTAAACCAAACGGCATAGACGGGAACTCATACAAACCGAAGGGTGTAGTAATTGCGGTCTTCGGTATGTCGTCCTTGAAGACCGGGATCTGGTTGTACGCTTTCACCAGATCTATAGTGGAGAAGATCGTACAACCAGTCAGACTGTGAGAAAAGTCATGTATATGTCTGATTGGGTACTTGTCAGGTATGGTCCGAGCGTTGAGTAACCTATAATCTCCACATGGACGCCAACTGTTGTCCTTTTTGGACGCAAGGTGGAGCGGCGACGCCCATGGGCTATCTGAGGGACGGATTGTCCCGTTGGCTAACATAGCGTCGAACTCTTGTTTGGCAATTTTGAGTTTATCTGGAGCAAGACGTCGAGGTGAGCATGAGACAGGTGGGCCTGGTGTAGTGCGGATGTGGTGTGTAGTAGTGTGTCGAACGATACCCGGAGTACCAGCGGGGCGTGTTAGTTCCGGATATTCGGACAATATTTTATGGTATCTACTATTACCACCAGTCGAGATTTTGACACTAGATATAAGACAATCAGGCTTAGCTAAAGATGTCACCATGCTAACATTGGTTAAACTATCGATAAGCTTTTGTTTGCTAACATCAACGATGAGACGGTAAAAAGAAAGAAAATCTACACCGATAATAGCTTTCGTCACATCAGCAATAACAAAACGCCATGGAAAATTGCGTCGTAAGCCTAGGTTAAGATTAAGCTGAATGTGACCGTAAGTATCGATAGTAGAACCATTGGCAGCACTGAGATGGTAATTTGTTTTACATAGGCGCTCACGGAGCGCAGATACCGGGTATACACAAATGTCACTGCCAGTGTCTATCAAAAATTGAGTCTTCGTGGTGCGGTCCGTGATGAAGAGGCGACCTGGTGAGCTGTGGCAGTCGTCCGTCGCCATTACTGACTGCCCGGAGTGTTTCCCGTCGCTTTGTAGTCGCAGGGCTTGACGCATTTGCGGGCTTGGCTACCATGCTTGTAGTGGTACCAACAAACTGGATGACGCCTGTAGTTGGAATGTGACCGTTGTGATGGGGAACGGCCTCGCTGGTTAGGTTGACGTCGTTCTCGAGATCGTGGGCGGCGGTTGACTTGAGTGGACAAGGTGCTTACTTGTCTGGTCAACTCTGCCACCTGACGCGTGAGCTCGTCGATTGGCGAAGAACTTGCTGCTGCAACCTGCTGTGTTGGCGCTGCAATGTCGTTGACACGGTCGGCTAGCTCTGCTAGAGCATCTAAGCTCAACGACGGTTGGCAGGCGATGATGGGTTGCATACCAGTGGGTAGACGGCTCATCCAAATCGTCTTCAAAAAATCAGTTGGTATACCAGGTCCGGCGAGGTGTTGCAGGTGACGGAGAAACTGTGATGGTTTTCGGTCACCGAGCTGCTCGTGCATCAACAGCTGTTTCACCTTGTTCTCGCGTGACACCGACAATCGTTTGATTAGCTCGGATTTGAGTTTCTCATAATCGGCTGGACCGGTAAGGATGTCCTCAACCTCTGCAGCGTACTGTCTGTCGAGTGTGGCCAAAATGTGATAAAATTTGGTCACATCATCAGTAATCCGCATTATTGCAAACTGACCTTCAACTTGCGCGAACCATATCGCCGGCTTCTCTGGCCAAAATGGCGGAATGCGAATCTGCACGGGCGGCGGTGGTGGTTCGGTTGCATCGGCGATTTCAGGTCGACGTCGTGGCAACGTATTGACGTTCTCCTCCTCGCAATCTTCGTAATCGGTTTTCGGCATTGTCTCTTTGTGTGTTCTTGCGGAGGGTCACCAGTATGGAAGTGCTTGGGCCACTTCCGGTTAATATGTGTGTGTGGAGTTAAAGTGATGAAGTCCGAATTCACTCTAAATATTGTTTATTTCACAACACACAGAACATAGAAGAAGGAGTACATACAAGAGACGAATTAACACAGTAGAAGTCACAATACAATAGCTCAAAACACAAGAAGATGAACGCGCACAATAAAACGTTAAATATGAATCACGTAACCGAGCGCGTAGGCATCGGCGGCGCGGCGAGGAGCACGGGTTATGCGTCAGACGATGTTCTCTCGACTGGCGAGCATTCGCAACGCGCGGGAGTCGAACGAACTTCCGACCGGTGCGCGGTGCGCGCGCGTAGCTATAGCGCATCGATATACAACGCTCGCCGCATACTACGAGTATCGCGCGGGTTTGCTCGTGCAATTAATTTTATTTATGTTTAAGTGTTTTTATGTTAATGATTATGTGTAAGTGTGATGAATGAATGTATTATTTGTTATATTAAAATGTACTATGTTTTAGATAATAAATAAATATTTTAGTGTAAGTGTTTAGTATTATATTATGTAAATAAATATGTTTAATATTGTAAATATGTTGTAATAAATATTGTAAATGTAAATAAATATTGTAATTAATGTGGTTCCCACATTCACATACAGGTTCCAACAAGGGGAGAGTCTTGCTTGGACCAAATAGCTAGTAACATAAAGCATATAGAATCAGGTGTTCATTATCTTGGTCTCTCAGACCATGAAACTGCGCAAACTGTTACATTTAAAGCTAATAAACAAAAATGTTATTCAACTTGGTTTGAATACAAAAGGGATTATAGTGCGGATAACATCAAAAAATTTTGCAGCTGTATGTCTAGCCTCTCCTTTTCAGAGATTATTGAATCACATCAGTTACAAGAAGCTTTTGGATGTTTTTATGAAACATTCCTCTTGTTCTATGAATTGTGTTTTCCTAAGATCAAGGTCAAAACAAGCAATAGACCGGCCAAGCTAAAATGGATGACGAAAGGAATTAGGGTATCGTGCAAAAATAAGCGACAACTATACTTAAAATCACGACTGAGCAAATCAAACAAGAATTTACATAGGGCACGCTTTCGTCAGTATAGCAGAATCTTTAGGAAATGTTTGACAAATGCGCAAAGAATCAGTAGTGACAGGTTTATAAGTAGCAGTAAAAATAAAGGTAAAGCCACTTGGGATACTATTACAAAAGCAACTTCTGATTCAGTATACAGTAATGATATTGACATAATTAATTTTAATGATAAGACATATACGAATCCCACTGACATTTGCAATTTATTTAACAATTATTTTATTAATTTGACTGACCAAAATACGTCCAGTAATAACACGATAACAAATTATTTAAGCAGCAATTCTCACACAATTTACCTGACACCGATTGACGAAAGCCAGACATACAAAACTATAATGTCTTTAAATAATAGTAAAACGGGTGGGTATGATACCATCATTACTAAAGCACTGAAAGCTTGTGCCAAATACGTAAGCAGACCCCTTGCGCATATAATTAACCTCTCTTTTTCTGAGGGTCTCTTTCCGGAAGATTTGAAGTTTTCATTAATAAAGCCAATCTATAAGAAGGGCGATAGGAAGAATCTAGGTAATTACAGGCCAATCACTCTAGGCTCCATATTATCAAAAGTATTTGAGAAGGCAATGCTTGATAGACTCAATAGCTTTGTGACTGCTTGCGATATACTGCAGCCTCAGCAGTATGGTTTTCGTAAGGGAAGTTCAACCACCCTAGCTTGCTTTGACCTGGTTAAGTACGTCACGGAAAGTATAAACGACGATACACCAGTGATGTCAGTATTTCTTGATATGAGTAGTGCATTTGATTTAGTGAATCACGATAAGCTCTTAAGCAAGCTGGAATCATATGGTATAAGAGGAAAAGCTTATAATTGGATTGAAAGCTACCTTAAAGACAGGAAACAATGCACAGAGCTTACAAAAATTGACAAAATCAAACATAATTTAGTCAAAAAATTATATAGGTCTGAACAGTTGATAAAGAAATCCGGGGTCCCACAAGGCAGCATTCTAGGGCCACTGCTGTTTTTATTATATATAAATGACCTCCCAAATGCTACCACACATAAATGTGTTCTCTTTGCAGACGACACGACAGTCGTAATAAAGGGAGATGGAAATAATCCAATGGACTCAATTGCAAATAGGGCTTTAGACAATATTATAAGCTGGTTGAGTGCTAATGACTTGAGAATAAATCTAAGTAAAACTGTAGTTATGCAATTTCGTTCATATAATACTCAAAAACAATCACTAAAAATAAATTATAATGGCGATAAAATTGACGAGGTTGACAATTTTAAATTCTTGGGACTATATATTGACACACATCTTAATTGGAAAAAACACATTGACATTATATGTAAAAAGCTAGAGCGATTTGCTTTTGCTATAAAACGATTGCGACAAACGGTATCGATTGAGGCTGCACTCACGGCTTACCACGGATACGTATCGTCGATACTGAATTATGGCATTGTTCTGTGGGGCAATTCAGTAGATATAGACAGAGCCTTCAAAATACAGAAGAGATGCATTCGCGCTCTGTGTAACGTCTGGTATCTAGATAGTTGCAGACCTCTCTTTAAACAGCTTAAGTTGCTTTCACTTCCTTGCATCTACATCAGGGAAGCTTGTCTCTTTGTAAGGTCCTTCCCCAGCTACTACAAAACACGTAGAGAAATCACAGGTAGGCAATTAAGGCAGCAATATATAAACCTAATGCATCAACCTCCCTGTCACAAGGACATATATAAAAGAAATGCATATAATAAGAGTATTGCTTTGTATAACTTACTACCGGAAGAACTTAAAATACTTCAAGGACCAATATTTAAGAGGAGACTGACTAACTGGCTTTTGGACAAATGTTTTTATAGTAATAATGAATACTGTAACTGGCAACAACAGACAAACATTTAATTTAATTAAGCTATCTAATATAATTTATAATGTAATTTAATCAAATTAATTTAATCAATTCAATTCTAATTTACATTAATACTAATTAAATGTTTTGCAATATCAATAATAGCAATATCTAAATAACTGAAATTTTGCACGTCTGCGAGCAGACTGAACACATGTGTACTACTTTTAATGTGATCTTTATTTACTGTGTTCTTGGCAAATAAACGTTTGAGTTTGAGTTTGAGTTTGAGTTTGAGTACGCCAAAAGTTTTCACCTCACGGAAAATCTCCATTGGTTTTTTTCCCGCCTTAAATAGCGATATCACGGTCGCACGCAATTCTTTAGTCCCCTCCATCACGATAAAATTGACAGAAATACATTTGAAAGTCAAAGGTATTAAAAGTAAACATTTCAAATTCAAAATTGGAAAAAGAATTAAATAGCAGCCAGTAATATTTAATTTATTTTTTTAACTTCAAAGTTCGTCTCAAAACTTATGAACACACGAGGTAATATGTAAACGTATCAAAAACTTACTCCGCCTAAACGAAAATCGGAGTGGTACTGTACGATTTTTGAAATGATATTTCATAACAATTGATTTTCATTTTAATATGTGGAAGGGACTATGAATCGTGAGTAGGTTCTTAGTTTTCAAAGTCACCCTGTATACTTAGTTTTTTTCAGCTTATTCTTATGTTGAGCGCGAGAGATCCTCGATATTTGACTGATTGTGCGCGCATCAACATATATTTAAGACCACATGTTACAGGCGAACCCCGAAACCGGTCAAAAAGTCATTTTGACCGATATTCCCTTGGTCAAAAACAGATCCAAATGATTTTTGTTTATAAAAGGTGGTTATTCTGAATTTAATAAACAAAATGTATGTTGTGAATTGTGATACAACAAAAAAACTATTCATTTCAAAATACAATAGCGTAAAAATTCAATGATTTGCCATCCTCGTTAGCATTCCCGTCTAGGCACGGCCGGTTTGGACTGCCACTGTCAAATATGCGGTTTCATAATTAATTAGGTAAATATCTTCAAGACGCATACGCAGTTAGTTGCCCAATCAACTTACATAATGAGCACTTAACATTTTTCTGTGTTAGTTAGTTGTATGATGCTAAAAGAACGAAATTGCAACTTTCAACAACTATTCTAGAAAAGAGGCGTTACGAATTTCGGTAGCTCAATAAAAAATGCTGTTTACAGACTTCGCCTCAGAATGTAAGCTTGTTTACAATCGACAAGCAAAGAAAAACTGACTTTAGATATACTCTGCAAGAGCTAACAACAATGTTTTCTGTAAACGGGTATCACTATTTGTACACGCGTGTTAGTTTTATAAATGTAGTCATTTATTTACTTTGACGAATACGATACTTTACGCCGATTTGGCGATCGAGTACTGGTATAAATACGGAATAAACGATACTTTGCCATGTCATACATCGTTGGTAATGTAAACGCAAATACTACGTAATTTGGTCGGTATGTAATATAGTAATTTAAATAATTCTCATAATTCATGTTTGAAATTTGATTGAACACATACTAAACGAACAAGATTAATTCATAATAGCATGAAGTTATGATGATTTTGTGGTAATTCTTTTATCTTGGAAGGAATGTAATTTAATTTAATTTTATAAAACTAAAATACACACAATATCACCCGTTTAAAGTCACAAACGTTTTTTAAAACGATGTAGGTAAATCCGGACTTGACTTAATTTCAAGCACATTTGGCATTTTTGGATGTCCTTATTACTATTTCTTACGCAGTAGCAAATAAACTACTACAAGTTACAACATTTAAAGACCATAAAATCTGGGTCATACAAGTTTGTTGCACCGCCACACTGTTAGTAAGATGTCATCCATATTTATAAAGTGGCACGATCAAACGAGATGGGGAGAGAGGGTCAAGGTACAGTCAGGCGTAAATAAATTACACACTTAGCCTTTTCTTCACGCGGCCAAGTTCAAAATAGTATGAAGAACCTTTGGTTGCTAGGTCATCAAAATAAACTGCATTTATAGTAGTTTAATTAAAGGATATTGATTAGCTTTAAGGCTTATATTTAGTGTTAGAATAGTAACTGTTAATCTTTGCTGTTATTATCTGGTATCGAGCATTTAATACATGATCAGAATTCTTAACTGATACATTGTGTTTACTTTTGGATTCACTAGTGATTGATACAAGATTCAAGACATCCAAAGAAGATAAAATATCGAAGATAAATAGATTTGTCAGCCTATCTCATCCCACTGCTGTGTCGATAGCCAGCGACTTCCAGTCCCGCGCAAAGCTGACCAAATCATCACACCATCTCTTTTTGGGTCTTCATCCGTCTGATTTGGGCCCATCTGTCCGGGTGCATCCTGCACACATGCCCTGCCCACTTCTACTTCAACTTTGCTGTCTTTTCGCCAACGTCTGATACGCCGGTTTTGCAGCGTATTGGTATTTCGGATCTTATCCATCCTTTTAATACCCAATACGCTCGAACACACGAACCCAACACGAAGACGATCTAGATAATAATAAAAAAGTATCACTCACCCCACCCCCTCTTCTCTAATAAACATCTCATGGTACGGGAACTGTCGGTGTAGGTCCTTCCTGATGTCGTCCATGCACTTGGGGTCTCCAGGCGCCTGCAGCAACTCCTCGTATTCGTTGGGATGCTTCTCCAGAAGTAACTGACCGCCGCAGAGGTAGAGCCACGCTTTGGGACGGACTGATGCTGGTATGCCTGGAGAGGTTGGAAGAAAAAGAAGTAAATATTGGTCTGTGTATGTCTAGTAGCCTCAAGTGTGATATAGCGTGATACATACTCCACCACGCAGGCTCATTGCGGGTGTAAGCACATCGCTAACTAAATAACAGGGTTCGTCACCACTTTATTAATTTAATTATTAAAAGCCGAAAATAAACCGAATACAAGAACAAACCACCATGTGTTGGAAGGATTTTATTGTAAGACACGAAGGATCAGTTTGAAATTGGTTGTCAATTGCAGCCCAAGACTGTCAGAACTGGAGGACGTCTAGTCCGTTAAGACCAAAATTGAATATAGGCGAGAGAATTGATAGATAGATTATCCACTAATCAAGGAAACAAGATTGCTGACCTCATCATTATTTAGGTCTCACGCTTCTGCGATAGCGCAATGAATGTGCTATGCAACTTTACATCATGCCACATGTTATGATAGACATTAAAGTCTAGTTTTTTTTCTGATGACGTAACTAACCTTTCCGACACCGCTCGCGCACCTTCTTGTAGTTCTTGCTCATGAACGCCTCCCAGTTGTTGAGCATGCGAAGCCATTTCTGTTCCCGCTTCAGTATCGTACTCGGCGATACGGTCCTTTTTCTGGAACAATTGTTATTTTAACTTTAATTACATGTTCAGCCAAACCTCTTCTAGGTACTAGAAAAATAATAATAGATACAAAATAATAATTAGTAAGTAAAATCAAAACCGGCGGCCATAGTCGCTGGGGACCGCTAGTTATAACATATTCCAAGTAATAAATAATAATAATAATAGTCCCCCTAGCCGATTTTCGGCTACGGTGGCCAGTTACAACGACTAACCGACTGCGCGGGACATATTATAGTGCACAATTGTGTGCGCGAACACAGGTGCACTCTCTACTCCTTTCACTCTCATAGCCCGATGGGACAGCAATCTGACACGACCGGAGAGAGATCAGGCGCAGGACCAACGGCTTTACGTGCTTTCCGAGGCACGGGGTGAAACACCGCCATCTTCCATACTCCGGGCTACCTCGAGAATTTCTGAGTAGACCCAGGTACTTATTTTTTGGCCCGACCCGGGGATCGTACCCGGGACCTCTGGCGCCACCGTCGCTTTAAAAAGCGACCCTCCAACCGCTGCGCCACCGAGGCAGTTTATATGCCAAGTAATCAGTAGAAAATAGTCATGTAAGACAACTAGATTACATTACACCGATACGACTTTACTGAGTGGTGTCTCTGATGGGATTCGCGAAAGTCTGTACTGTAAACTGAGGCATTGGTGAAATTTGATACATAAATACTTAAAGCCAAGTAGCTACCTTACCCGTACCCGGTAGAAAACCTCTAAAAATTATATGTTTCCCACGTCAAGGTTGACTGACAGGGTAAAACCAGACATGTTTATGCTTTTAAAACACTTATCTACGCATGAGGACGGTCGATAGCCCCACCTGTACCCTTTTTATCGACGCTTAAGCCTGCGAAGGCGTAGGCTTTTTGTGAAAGAAAATCTGGTTTCATACTGAAGTTTTGAAAAAAATATGGAATGATTCGTTCTGTACACTTCAATTGATATGGAAATGTATATTTTCAATTTTATTGTTCTTGCTAGAACAGTTGACACAAATTACTAGGTATTAGAATTTGCCTTTTTGACAGATTGCTGTAATTTCCTCAAACAACTTTTCCTACAAAATAAATGAAACATAATATCATCATATACCTATTTACTAATTGTAACAATAGAATGTTCAATTGAGTTAGTGAATTTATAATTCGGACAGAAACCATTTGTCTTATGATAAAAAATACGTTTTGATTAACTTAGGGCCGATTTTTCAATAAAACTTAACATATCGATAAATTATACGGCGACAGATTTAAGAAATGACAGTCACGTATAATTGCTAAAAATTAGGTGACGTTTTCAAATTAGCCATATTGTATTTAGTTCGACAAATATTTCTCATCGACTAATGAAAAAATCGGCTTTTAGTTGATAGACGTAATCGATTCCCCAAGATATAATATGATTGCCCTTGCTTACTATCATTTGATTTTTCATACGCACATAGTAAGGAATAGTTTCCACGACAAGGTAAAAAATAGGCATGGATTATTTTTCGTTTAAAATATTATACTAGGGATTAAGATTTAAAACTTTTTTCTAGATCGGTCTTATCAAAGCAATCGAATGTTGAATCGTGTTGATAAACATTCAGCGAAATGATGTTGCGATAACAAAAATTAGGTCATTCACCGGTTGATTTGGACAATGATTCAACGATGTGTTTTGGTGTCATCGTAACGTAATTGTCTATGAATTCTTAGTTCATCAGTCATTGTTAGATGGACCAAATGGATGAGTATATTTTAAATGTTAACCCACATAGAGACCCCGTATCTACTTTGTCTCTAGCTTCTTTTTTTACAAATGTGTTTTTTTGTTGGTATTCATGTAAACATGGAATATTTAAAATAATTTCATCGTCATTAACTTACTTATGTAAAATACAACAAAATAATTAGAGTACCTGAGTCCGTGCAACAGAAAATAGATAATGTTAAGATTCAATCATTCATTTTCGCCAGTAACTGTACAAGCAAATACACACTTCCGAAGATTTGAATTGACCTTGCTGTGACGTCGCTAAACCAATGTTATTTAACATTTACTACGAGAACACTAGTGTGTAAATTTAAATTCAATTTTGACATGTCACTTAAAAGAAAAAACACTGTTTATGATACTTTATTGCAAATGGTCTAACAGTTTCGATACAAGTTTTGTGATTAATTAAACTCAGTAAAAAGCTTAAAATATTGAACTCGAATTAATTCGGTTGGAGTCGGTGTATGATGTCAAACTAACATAAATTTGGGAAAAACAGGTAATTTACTCAAAGTTCCCAAAATTCCCGGGAACGGCACATCAATCAGTACGCAAAAACCATTTTCTACGCAGAAAAAAAATTAGCAATAAGAGTATAATCAAAGGAGATAATGCCAACAACCTCTATTAAACTAAGCCATTGGATATCAACAATCGAAATCAACTTCATTTTCTCTTCAAGTTTTTTACTTATTCCACCGGCATTCGTAACGTTACGTGAATAGCCACTTTAGCTAGAAGAAAGTGTTTTTGTGACTAGCAAGGAGGAAAACGCCGTGGGAAAGATCTCAGTGAAATGAAACTGACGTGATAAACCTATTGCGTTAATTGGGAACTAATTAACAATGCTGTATAGACTACGTTGCACTATTTTACTTTTACTATACGCGTCAGCTATGTATTAGCCGAATACGACCACGACAATGAAGTATTAACTAACAAAATTTATTTCATATATTATATTCCTGTATTTTCTCTGTATAGACCAATGGTTGACTGGTAGAGAATGCTTTTAGCATTAAGTCCGCCATATGTACCTTTTGTTTGTGCATGAAGTGTAATAAATAAATAAATAAAATAAAAAACGTCAAATGGCAGTTTAATATGGGTAAAAAATATTGTAGTTTTTTATAGTGTTATGTCACTATACAAGTGCAATTTGTTACATGGCTTACGTTTATAGTTTAGTATCACTTATTCAAAAATTCAATTGGTGCAACTTAGCTGTTTGTTCAATGAATTTTGGTGCTATTTTTCCGCAGCATATTAAGTTATTTGTGTGATGTAATGTAAATTGATGTATAATTTGCTTATTGAGGAAATGCCTCATAGTTTTGACAGCTTGAGAGTAGATTCACATAAGTGTGGTGTCCTATAAAATGTTTTTAGGGATCGTCATTTTCTGTTTATTGTAGCTACTACTACCAACATGTTAAAATCGTGGATGGACCTGAGACTTCTATGTACATAGAGGTCGTTGGGATGGACGTATTATGTAATATGAAAGAGAATATTAATTGTTTGTTAGTAAATAAATACCTATTGTATTATCTTGGCTGAGAAAAGAGTTCGATGTTTTTGAAATGAATAAACATTTCGATAGTATAGAGCGAAAAACTTAATCATTATAAAACAAAAATAAAGTGTAGTATTTGTGCTCGACCCAACGGACCATAAAAATAACCATTTTCTAATTCCGCTATAAATATAGCTGACATCCGGCAAAAAAGCGTATTGGAATCTCACATTTCTCAGAGATCGACTGTCGGAAACGCAGTTCTAAGATTCTTGTTAGAAATATAAATGACTATTATTAGACGAAAGGGCATTCAGAATGAACAATTTATCAATGAGATAGTATATTTACTTCTGCAATGCATTTTGAATATCAATATCCTGGTTTGGCATAATATTTATCTCTTGTGACGAGCTGAAATCTGCAACAGTACTGGGGGCGTATTGCGATCCCCGTCCAATTTACAGGCGGTTCAATTCCCACTCAGTGGAAACGAATATCATCATACAATGGTATAATAATACAATGGTATGAATATTTATATTAATGTTATTTATAATTTATCAATTTAATTGTAAAATTGCAATACGAATTGCTAATTTGACAGTTAAGAAGCTGTTTAACTGTCAAAGTTGCATCGCAATACGCACCCTGATCTTTGTTAGTAATAACTACTATCATAAATAACTCGTTTCAAAGTAGTTAGTAGAAATTCTACCCCACTTACAAACTTTACCCTAGCTAAGCGCTTTTGTAAGGCATCCTATTTCCAAGCTAAGTTCCCAGGAAAGTGTGAACTTCCGAAGAAGTGATTCTTCGGATTGCCTGGACTAAGTTGGAACGACAGTTAGCATACTTAGTTGTACGTACCTTCTACGGTCGAATATACATAAGTAACTTAGTATATAATCGCAACTAGTTGATCTCAATAATTTATAACTTGGCACTCACTCGTCAAGCTAGGCGTATCGATATGCGACCGGCGGTCGCGAAAACAAAATAATGTTAATAAGAACACATTCGTGACGGTTTATTAGAATGTAATCATTATCATGACACCTTTTATTGCGGTACAAAAATCTACAACACATAAAGATAGTAGATGCCCAAATAGAACGACAACACATAAAGATAGTAGATGCCCAAATAGAACGACAACACATAAAAATAGTAGATGCCCAAATAGAACAACAACAGAACACAAATGATCGTGTTAACAATGCAAGATTGTCGTCCGCCTTCTAGGATAGTAGCAAATGTGCTATAAACTCCTATTCCTAGGGAAGATGTCGCAACTGATATTAACTATTCGAACACTACATGTAAAGTTGAACTGTCACAATGTAGGTACAGTCGCCAGAACATCAAACTATACATTTTTGTTGAAAAATAGCGCTTATTCCAACGACATAAGATACCGCAGTGTTTAGCTTAACGTGCTGTCGTCCGTACCTTCTGTCTAAATAAAATATTGGTTCTACGGTGTTATTTATATCAGAAGGATTTTTATATGAACGGCTTATGGAGATTTAAAACCAATATACTCCTACCGATTTTCGATAATAGCGGCAATTCTCAACAGAGTTAAGCCAGGTACGCAGGAGATACTAAAGTGCCCAGATGTGTGCTTAATATACAATTGCACTCTCTATTCCTTCACACTCATTAATTTGGTGAGACGGCTCTGACAGGATAGGTGAGAGATCAGATGCAGGACCAACGACTTAACGAGCTTCCTGAGGCACGGGGTTATCATCACCACAAACTTCCTGACTCCGAGCTGTTTCCGAGAATTTTCAATACAGAAAAGCTCCGAAACGAATTTCAGCTCGACTCGGGATTCGACCCCAAACCTCTTGGGTAGTGCGACTAGCGAACTAACTGCTACCTACACCAACAAGACAGTAAATTACCTATGTAATGCACGATTGAATACTGTTGCCAGTGGGTGTTATCAACCTGGACATAGATAATCCCCCCAAATTCGTTTACAGTTCTATTTTAGGCCCTAGTCCCTCATTCAATAAATGGGGTTCTAGTCAGCCAGCCTGTTAACAACCTCGCCATGGAAGACGCGATGTTTCTTCCGTCATGCAAATTCAACAGAAGTCACAACAAAAAGCAAACAACTTAAGTAATTGTGCGCAAGTGAAATCACATTAATTAACTGCCCACTGAATAGAATGTATGTAATTAAGTCCATATAAAATGTACAGACACCGGCAAAGCGGAAAGTCTGACACTTTCAATTTTATTATGCGTTTAGAATGTCAATATATTCCGTAAGAGATTCAAGTTAAACGCGTACCGTTTAAGCATTATATATTATAGTCCTATATTACTTTAGGCTAAGCTGGCATAGGGCACATGTAGCCGCAAAAACCTATCGCTGCTGAAAAGAGTGACAGAAAAGTTCTGAAACCGCGCTTTTAGTTGCTTGAAATCGTTCTCTTTTATCCCGAGAACTGTGGAGTGCGCCCTATATCTATCACTGCCTTCTTTTATAAGTTTTTCTACAGCTGAACATTCATCTATACTAATATTACATAAAGCTGAAAAGTGTGTGTTTTTTGAAGGCGCTAATTTTTATTTAAAAAATTGTAGGATAGCTTATTTATCGGGGAAGGCTTTAGGTTATAAAACATCACGCTGCGACGGGAGGGGAGGGAGCAAACTCAAAAACCGCGAACGTAGTCGCGATGGACCGCTAGTAAATGATATTTCTAGGCTCACTAACAAGGCAGCAAACCTGAAAATTACTACCGAATTCGCTTGCGTTCTAACTATAACAATGTGTTGTAGGTTCTATTGTAACTTTGTACTGAACTCATATTCTGCAAAATCACGTAAATCTACATTTCTGAAGTATGTCAACAATGCAATAAACATCGTGTAGTGTAGAGCACGTACTACTTGATGACTAATGTTCTAATTTACCAAAAGTTTCCGGTAACTATACAGAGTTCACTTAAACAAACAAAGGTAGTGTAAGTTTACAGAACCTAGCTAGCTGCCTAGGTCTGATCTAGGTCGTGTTGTCATAAAAAGAAAATGACTAGGAAAATTATGTGATAACTTATATACACTTAGTAATCTAATTTTCTGGCTCCTGTCGCGTAAATTTCCACAAAGCACTGTAGGAGCCTGTCAATCATGTTATCTTAATGCACCAAACCAATGTTTGCACATAAATCTGTCTGTACAATCGTGCCAGAACTGCCAATAAATGTAGCTGGCACAAAATACACGCAAGCGGATATAATAACAACATTTCGACACAAGACCGCGACTCATAATGCGTATTGCAAATAGGTAGGTACTGTAAATACTTTACAATAATAAAATCTTTGTGTAAAACTGGTCTAAAAGAAGCAGTGGCTGAATAAAATAAATTGAAATCTTTTCTGTCAACACCTGAACAAACTAAGGAAATGATGGAATTCTTTTGAAGATGTCTGCTAACCAAAACCGAATAAACGTAGGTATTTGGTAGAACTGGTTTATGGAGGAAAACGATCAATACTTTCATGAATTATACCTTTTTAGGGTTCCGTAGCCGAATGGCAAAAAACGGAACCCTTATAGTTTCGTCAAGTCTGTCTGTCTGTCTGTCTGTCTGTCTGTCTGTCTGTCTGTCTGTCTGTCTGTCTGTCTGTCTGTCTGTCTGTCCGTCCGTATGTCACAGCCACTTTATTCTGAAACTATAAGCATCACATAGCTGAAACTTGGTAAGTAGGTGTATTTTGTTCACCGCTTTCCGATTCAGATACAAAAAGTAAGAAAAAATAATATTTAAGGGGGGGCTCCCATACATGAAACTAAAACCTAAAAATTTATTTTTACTCAAACCTATGCGTGTGGGGTGTCTATCGATAGGTCTTTTAAAATGATGTTGAGGTTTCTAAAACCATTTTTTCTAAAAGTGTAAGGTTTGAGATATAGATGCTTCCAAAGTGGTGAAATGGGCGTCCCCCCCCCATCTAACTTTTGAACTAAGAAAGTGAAAATTTTGAAAAAAATATATGATGTAGATCTCAACAAAAACTTGCAACGAAAATTGGTTTGAAGGAGATCGAACCAGTAGTTTTTGAGATCTTGCACATTTTTATCAACCGCAAATATAACTTTGTCTTTCATACAAACACTATGAAAAACAAAGTTATTCTTGCTGTCGCAATATATTGTGATGTTTTCGTTAAGTGAAAGTAAGTGGACCCTGAATTCAGTTAAGGGTGGCACGGAACCCTCAGTGCGCGGGTCCGACACGCACTTAACCGGTTTTTTTTGTTTTTGCTAAGCAAGACGGTTCTCTGGCAAGATTTTAAAGACAACTACGAACTCATAACTTAACTACGGCAACTCCCTTTCTAAAGAGTGCGGCAAAAACGTTGCAGGAATGATAACGACTTCAAGCTATTACCACGATACGATGAACTCGGGAAATCCCTGTCACTTCCGTTTCCCCGGTTACGATTCTTACCTGACACGACATAATCGAGTTATCACTAGAAAATCTAAGTAACTAGTCTAGAATTCTAGATTGACTTGATTGTAGCGTCTGCGACGACAGCGGACAGCGGATAGGCGAAGAGAAACGGGAACGCTCTTTCCTTTAGTTTGACTAGTGATAAAAAAGAGACAAAAGCTACAATATTCACTTAGATCTCTTTTCATTAAATAGTTAATTAATTTTTATTCGCCAATATTATTTAAAAACTATTTAATTGCGATGTGCAATATTCGCTAATCAAAGAAAAACATACTCTAAGGCAGTGGCGGTACCGCTTCTGTAGTGACTGAGTTATCATCATCACAGATAAGCAACCATTGAATGATTACTTAAGTGACTTCTGTTCTCACAAACTTACTGTACTGTACGAGAAGAATTTTATTTGTAAATAAGACTTATATTATTATATGAAAACACTTCAACCAGAGGTTCCAAGACCAGGTTCCAAGTGTTGGCTTCAATTGACTTTAAATTCAATTAAAATTAAAATTTCAATTGACAAAGTTAACTGTATTGGTTATCTTAAGTCATTGTTACTGTCAAAACTTATAAATTCAAAAATAAAGTAGGACATGTAGTTTTCTTATTTCATATTTAAAAAGCAACAGTAGTCTTGCAACATATAACCTTGTAAATTGAGCAATTTCCACTTGTAAATACTAAACAATATTTCTAACAGTTGTGTAGGAAACAATAAGATTTACGCATATGATTGTCGCTTATCTGAAAATTCACATGCATTATTTAGTCTGATGTAATCACAGCGGTAAAGTAGATATGGCATGTAATGTATTAGTAAAAAAAAATTTAAAATTTAAAAAATGATTAAAAAGGAGTGAAGTTTTGAATATGAAACCTGATTATGAAAATTATATTAATTAGTTTTGATCAATGCAAAATCTAGAATAATTAATAACGCTTTAAGGTATAGTACATCTGATCATTCTTGTTTACATGCAATGAATTTTATTATTGTGGCCAGATTTAGCTGATAGCATTCTGAAGCGTAATAAAAATTGTAGAATTTACCAATTAAAACTCTTAATTACAAACAGTTAAGGATCATTTCACTAATTATTTATTTAAGCAAGACAGTGATCTTGTAATTTAGATCCAATGTAAAATCATTCTTAGCAATTTAAAATGAACTTCTAATGGTTGCTTGCATTTAGGAGGTTAATTGAATTGGGAAATCACATTAGCAAGTTGTATAGCCAGTGTCAGTGTTTAAGCAACTCTGAATCTTACGCAAGTCTAGTTAAGGAGCATTTATCTACAGAGTTTGGTGTGAAAATGGTATGTAAACATTGACTTACGGTTCTGGACTGTATTGAGCACCTCCGAAGAATCCATGCCTGTCCGGCTGTGTGGTCACTGAGGAACATATCGACGTAGTGTCCGCCTGCTCCGACCGATCACCACCAACACTTTTCACACTCTTCTGTAGAGACATTATGATCACAATACCTAATCTATCTACTACCTATGGGCATGTAACATCACGCACATCCACTAATGCCGACAGCACGACCAAACAGACTGGTGGGCGGACGAATTAATTACAAAACATGTAACTGTTCCGCGCGTTCACACCCGACCAAGAAACAAAACAGTCCAATGCAACTTCACTTAAGAACTGGCACGGTGAAATGTAGGTTACAAACATAATGCGAAAACCGCCACATAACCAGAGATGTCGAATATGGTAACAGAACGTGCTTAGAATTATTAAAACAAATAATTTGTTATCGTAAACTAAATAAATTCTTGGTGTGGGTGGGTGGTCGAGCATAAGATCAACATACGTCATTTTTACGTAGTGATGTCCACTCATGCGTCATTAAGTTTGATGTCAATTATTCAATTGCACAAGCTTAGTCGATTATCGATGAGAAACTTTTTAATAGTTTTGCTTGAGTCGAGTCAGGGTGCAATCCACTTGCCGCCCACGATGACCGCGCTCACGAGTGCCCATCAGTGCGCGGGTCCGACACACACTTAACCGGTTTTTTCTAGACTACTTTGTCCGCTAGCGTTACGGTCTTGCGTTCGTTTGCTCGTCGTTACCTATGTCAAGGAGGAGTTTCATTTTAGACCGTGTCTTTATATGTTTTCATATGATCATGAGATGGCGCTCTTGTACCTTTGGAACATAGCAGAGGAGAACCTGCAGAGTGATTCGTAATAAGTAAATGAGTGTGTGATACTTCCTGGCCACGCCATGATAGCCAATTGACATGAAATTTTTATAGAATAATTGTCCTATAGTCCTATTTAGTCCTTAGTTTTTTAAAAAGTGTCCTATCTAAGTTTCAGAAATATTGAACGAATTTAGTGGCGAGGCTGGGAAGCATACATCTTGGCCACGCCACACAGTGGATCGACGCCATACTAGCAAAGGGACATAGGCAACTTAAATATACATGTGTCAGTTTTTGAAAAACAAATCATTCCATCGTATACGTCTACTTATAAGCTGTAAAAAAGATAAGTAGCATTTTCTTATTAGAACCTTATTTTGAGAGCTATGGCACCAAACCTGATTTATTAGTATGGGAAATGGCATAAAAACTAGTGTATCTTCCGATTTTCTTCGTGTTTCGACTTGATTTTTTTATATGGTAATAAGACATATATTTGCTACATTTTCTCCAAACAAACATAGTGCACCACACGCACTCCTTAAGAGGTAGGGGTCCACTTACTTACTTGACAGCAAAAATAACTTTGTTTTTCATAGTATTTGTATGAAAGACAAAGTTATATTTGCGGTTGTTCAACGTAATGCACGGGCGCGCTGTAGGCCACGCTGTGGCTGACGAGGGGCGCCGCTGCGATGCCGTGCCCGTAGTACCCGTGACCAACCAGCCCATGTCCGTATCCCAGACCGGATCCGTAGCCTAATCCGATGCCGTGGTTGTACAAGCCGAGTCCGTGGCCGCCGTAGTAGCCGGCGCCGACGAGGGGCGCGCTGTGTCCGAGACCGTAGCCCAGTTAATTGACAAAAATACCGGTTCTATAAGCGTTGACTGGTGTTTTCCTTCTTGTGAACAAATTGATTAATAAGTTATTATTTCGACTTCGATTGTGACACTGATAAAATGGTCAGACCATAGAAGTAAATCATCGGTGCACTGATAAAAGATTCCCAGGTTCTTTTTTACTGTACCTATCTCTGGAAACGATTGTGTTAGTTAACAATGTGTCATATCATCATCATCATCATGAAAAGCTTCCTGGTGTTATGCAAAGACAAGACAGTGTAATAAATGTGTTCTACAAACTAAACTTCCTATCAATAAATGTGGCTCCCATACATGGAACTAAAACAAAATATATTTTTTTTGCTTATACCTAAGCGTGTCTTAGACATTAGTCTGTCGATCATCATCATTATCAGCCGAAGGACGTCCACTGCTGAACATAGACCTCCCCCACGGCTTTCCACAACGACCGGTTGTGAGCGGTCTGCATCCAGTTGCAGTTGTCCAACTATGGGCATCATAAAGAAGCTCAAAATCACACAACGAGTGATGGAGAGGGCTATGCTCGGTGTTAGTCTACGAGAGCGAATCAGAAACTAGGAGATATACATAGCATAGCATAGACATAGCCCTGCGAATCAGTAAGCTCAAGTGGCAGTGGGCAGGGCACATAGCGCGTAGAACTGATGGCCGTTGGTGCAGAAAAGTCCTAGATTGGAGACCCTTCGACTAAAGGCGCAGCGTAGGACGTCCGCCGACAAGATGGACAGACGACCTTGTAAAGATCGCAGGATCGAACTGGATGCAGACCGCTCACAACCGGTCGTTGTGGAAAGCCGTGGGGGAGGCCTATGTTCAGCAGTGGACGTCCTTCGGCTGATAATGATGATGATCGACAGACTAATGTCTAAGACACGCTTAGGTTTAAGCAAAAAAAATATATTTTGTTTTAGTTCCATGTATGGGAGCCACATTTATTGATAGGAAGTTTAGTTTGTAGAACACATTTATTACACTGTCTTGTCTTTGCATAAGACCAGGAAGCTTTTCATGATGATGATGATGATATGACACACTGTTAACTAACACAATCGTTTCCAGAGATAGGTACAGTAAAAAGAACCTGGGAATCTTTTATCAGTGCACCGATGATTTACTTCTATGGTCTGACCATTTTATCAGTGTCACAATCGAAGTCGAAATAATAACTTATTAATCAATTTGTTCACAAGAAGGAAAACACCAGTCAACGCTTATAGAACCGGTATTTTTGTCAATTAACAAAATTTGAACAACCGCAAATATAACTTTGTCTTTCATACAAATACTATGAAAAACAAAGTTATTTTTGCTGTCAAGTAAGTAAGTGGACCCCTACCTCTTAAGGGGTGCGTGTGGCGCACTATGTTTGTTTGGAGAAAATGTAGCAAATATATGTCTTATTACCATATAAAAAAATCAAGTCGAAACACGAAGAAAATCGGAAGATACACTAGTTTTTATGCCATTTCCCATACTAATAAATCAGGTTTGGTGCCATAGCTCTCAAAATAAGGTTCTAATAAGAAAATGCTACTTATCTTTTTTACAGCTTATAAGTAGACGTATACGATGGGATGATTTGTTTTTCAAAAACTGACACATGTATATTTAAGTTGCCTATGTCCCTTTGCTTGTATGGCGTCGATCCACTGTGCGCCACCTCGTTAATCGTGTTAGAGGGATTACTTTATACAGTGATATTTGGCAAAACAATTGTCCCCAAAGAGTCCTTGTTAGTCCAAGGCCTAAAAATAATTATCTTTTAAAAATTTAAAAGAAATTGAACAAAGGAGGCGGTCGGCCCGCCATACATTGCTTGCCCCAAAAGTAAAAATCCATGCGTCACGACCAAAACAAATTTTATGGGTTCGTTTCTTCGCCTTTTAAAATAATATAAAGTAATATAAGCCGTAAATAGCGGGGTTTTCACATAAAACGAAATAAAATGTGTGGGGTCAATCTCTTGCACAGGTCTTTCTAGATCATAGCGCCATCTGTGTCGAAAACCCGCAATCTAGGCCACCAAAACTAAAACATAGAAAACTGCCCCGCTAGGGTGCGTAACGCGTGAAAATTACGATGACGCAAACAATAGCCAACGAAAAGAAGTTCCTTGTCACAGTTTTTTTTTTCAAGTTTTAGGAAGAGGTTGGTAGGTTTAAAGGTTAGTACCTATGGGAGGCAAACGTCATTTTCCTTCTTAAAATAGCGATTGCGAGCGCTTACTTATTTAACTAACTGCCAGTTCTACGACACAGTATGACACAATATGCCATTTCGTTAAGCGGTCGTCAGTTTGCTTATAAGGTACTGGAGGTAATTAAGGCCCGGAGCTAAATAAGGCCCACAGTTCGTATTTTGCGCGAAAATGTGACGTCTTTCCTGTGTGACTTACGCATACATAGAACGAGTCACAATATGCACGGTTTGACAACGTCGCGCACCCCGCGCGCTTCGTTTCGTCAGTAGCGAGCCGGGTCTCATACTGACTTGAGGGTATGTCGCAAATTATAATTTTCGCTGTGGAATAAAGGTAAGTTTTGATGTATTTTTCCTACTGTTTAATAAAATAATGTGTTTGTTATAGTAAGTGACTATTTTAGTTTGTGATTTTAGCGTGTTTTTATGTTTCAATTGCATATTTTTATTTTTTTTTCGATGAGTGTGCCGATAGGTTGTAGGTTTAATAAGGCCCACCGATTTTGGCTCTGGGCTTTATTACACTCCTAACTGGATTTGGTTAATAATATTGATTTTGTGCTGTCTTTTTTATTCAAGTAGCAGTTTTCTTTAGTTTTAGTTAATTTTCGTTGTTAAAAATATTTATTTTCAAGGTGCACCCTAAAGTGGTCCACTGTGGTCAAATAAGGCCCAAAAAATTTTATTTCAGATTTTATTAACAATTTTGTTTTTCTATGAAGGGAAATTCAGTTTAATTTGTTATTAAAGTTTATTTTTTGTTAAAATTTCATTTAAAATGTCTGTTTATAGTTTGGGCCTTATTATACTACAGTAGTTTAATAAGGCCCAGCAAAGGCTTTTAAAAAAATGTGCATTTCAAGTATTTATATTAAAAAAAGCAAAAATATTTCAGTGCGTCCTAAATATTTAATAAATATTCTAATTATTACTGATTGAATTATTTATATTAACCCGAAAATGTAGGATTTTTGAGGGCTTCAAGTTAGGTGGGCCTTGTTTGCCGCAAGTACCTTAGTGCTCGAAATCGCTATTTTCTGCCAAACACAACAATTGTTGGGGACAGGAAATTTTATTCAATCGTTGTCCTATTTTTTTCGTAGATTTATATGCCGCTAGATAAAAGCAAAGTAAATTAACAATATTGTATTAAAAATTCAATATATTTTTTGCAAAATGATATAGTCAAGTCTCTTAATGGTTTTCTTTACTCAAACATAAAACGACTCTGGGGCAATTTACGACCGTATCCTTTGGGGCGGAGCTTAAAGCTTAGGTACCTACTTACTTCATTGCTGTGTCACCTCTGCCATTTGCATATTAATGGATCAATTGCAATGTAATTTGGCAAATCAATTGTCCTTTTATTCCTCTTTTAAGTCCTTAGTTTAAAAAAAATAGTCCTCTCTACGTCTCGAAAATATTGAACGAATTTGGTGGCGTAGCCGGAAAGCATACTGGCCAGCCACGCTTCCTTGTAAATCGTTATAGATAGTGCCATCCACGAAGGCGCGCCCCACCACTCGTCCAAATCGTTTATAGTACATGTGTGCAAGCTTTTTCCAACATTTGAATTGAATTTGGAACATCTTAATGACTAATGAATGACAAGCACACTTCAAAAAATACACTCAAAGGGAAAGATGCTCTACTTGGATATAGTTTTAAGAAGGTATGGTTAGTTACTAGAAAAGTAATATATTATTTTAAACTGCACAAGCATCATTTTTACTTTTGACGTAAACGAAATACGTAAGAACGTTTTATAACGTTTAAAAAAATTTTTAAAAACATTCTTTATAAGAGAACCATCGGTCCCCCGGGACTTTATACGCGTGAATTACTTTTTCTTCGTACACGTAGGTCCTAGCGTAATGTTTTATAGCCTGCCCCGATAAAGTATATCCCGGTAATATTATAAGTTACCACATGATTTTTTTTATTTAAAATTGTTTATGGTGTTTAAGTTACCATTATAATTCTTTCAGTAAATTTAATAATGACAGTAGATTATACCAGGTTTATTTTTTTGTACCACACACTGGGTTTTCCTTGACAATTTAAGCAGAGCCACTTTCGTGACGAGTCTGAATATTTGAATGACGGCCGGCTCGCAACTGACGCGCGTGTCTCCCCCCGCACCCCGCACCTTCCTCAATCAAAAAAAGAGTGGGGCGCGCCTTCGTAAAAAAATGTCCTGTCTACGTTTAGAAAATATTGAATGAACTTTGTGGCGTGGCCGGAAAGCATAATACCTGACCAGTTGGCCACGCTTCCTTGTAAATCGTTATAAAAGGGGATTACTTTTCATTGATATTTGGAAACACCATTGTCCCCAAAGCGCTCTTGATAGCCCGAGACTTAAAAACAATTGTCCTTTAAAAATTTCAAAGAAATTGAACAAATTTTGGGGCGGAGCTAAAAAGTTTAGGTACCTACTTACTTCGTTGCTGTGCCACCTCTGCCATCTGCATATTCATGAATCAATTTAAATAAAATTTGGAAAATCAATTGTCCTTTTATTCCTCTTTTTAATCTTAGGTTTAAAAAAAGTAGTCCTATCTACGTTTAGAAAATATTAAACGAAATTTGTGACGTGGCCGGACGCTTCCTTGTAAAGGTTAACGCACACTTATCCGAGCCGAACGCGCCGAACGAATCGAAGTCAAGAAGGCCTCGCACACGTCATACATATCCGAACCAGACAAATCGACCGCGCCGAAAGAATCGACCGCGAATGTTGTCTCATGTCATGAGATAGCGCTATGAGTGACAGCTAAAGGTGGGAGTTAGAAGAAAGATGTCCCGGCGATTCGTCCGAGTCGTCCGCATTATCCGCACCAAATTTAATGACGTCATCCGAATTTGTCTAGGATTCCTGGGTTTCTCCAGATTCGAACGATTCGGCGCGGAGAAGTGTGCGAGGTTTCATGAGATTTCATATTAAGAATTCAAAAATTCGGTTCGTTCGGCTCGTTCGGCGCGTACGGCTCGGATAAGTGTACGTTCACCTTTAATCGTTATAAAAATCGTCGGTCGTCACGGGCACGGGCAGCCAGTGGAACGCACCCTCAATCGACAAAAGTCAGCTAGCTGGCTTGCTTGCTGCTGTGCTAGCTAGCTAGCTATCCTTCCTTGGCTGTCAGTCAAGTGTCAAAAAACTTTATAGGTTATTAATTATTAATTTGCTCGAAAAACAATTTTATAAAATAATTGAGTTAAAAAATGAATGCACTTAAAAAGCCTAATAATCTAATAGTGCAATTGAACAGATTAAGTTCTACAGCTACTGAGTTTGTAAACAGAAATCCCAGAAATTTGGAGAGGATTCGTATAGCTCGTAAGCCTGATGGGTACCACTTGGAGAGACCTGGTAGAAAGTTTTGGCATAAGTATGTGTTCTAGTTCCTAAATAATTGACTGAATATTGCGTCTCGTACTCTAATACCAGTTTTTTATTGCATTACAGACTCATCCTCACTCCTTCAAATCGTATTGTAACAGCAAAAGTACTTCACTACTTGAACGGGCCAATAGTTGAAGCAAAGACATCTGAATGGTCCCTTCGCAAGCAGTTGTACAGTATTAATGATACATGTGCATACATCAACCTTGGAAAAGTGTTTGCTCAGCGATGCTTGGAGGCTGGAATTTCTGAAATGTACTGTGACATTCAAGCATCTAAAGGTGGAAAAGTAGAAAAGTTTCTAAATGAAGTTGTAAAAGGTGGAGTCAAATTGGAAGAACCTGAAGTATATACAAAACCTCATCCATGGGATCTTTTAAGGCCAGAAAAGCCATGGGAAGTCACAGAATAGCTTACTTATAATTTTTGTAGTTTAATGTAGAAAATAAAGTAATTCAACCATAAAAAAAATAATGTTATTTTTGTAAATGATTTCTTTCAATTTAATCAATATATAATAATATCACTACTGGTCACTACTTACTATCACTAACTATACTCACTAACTATACTCACTAATGTAAACATGAAGGAGTACATTTATAAACAAGTAAGTAAATGAACTTTATGAAAAGGTTTAATATGTTAATCAAACCCATACCATGTTTATATGTGTTGTTGTGGTTGGTTATATGAAGAGCCCGTATAAAGTTTTTTTTCTATTTATTTGGGACAAAAAAATACAAAAATAAAATACCTCGGTATGTAAACCGCTTCATTAAGGCTCCGCCTGCGGGGCATCGCAGAGATCGCTTATAGCGATAGGACCGCCTACATTGTACATTTCTTTTAAAAGGATTTGTAAAATATTTTAGGTGATATGCAATAAAGAGTTATGATTCTTATCATAAAACAGTTAAACTATGTCTTAAGTAGGTACTAGATAGTTCTATTAAGGTCGATCATTTTTGAATAAGTAGGTTTTAAGATTTTTTAATGATGCATGCATGTCTTATTTTAATTTTTGTCATGTTTGTTTGTTATTATTAGTTTTTTTTTTGGAAGATATAATAATAATAGTAAGATAGGATAAGTAAGTAGGCCTATTAACCACAGATTAGTAAGAGTATGTCTACTATTAACTTACAACAGTAGACAAGACAACAGCTCTTTTTTTAATGCTGGGACATATAGAAAAATCTTTGAAATCTTGACCCAAGATGATGTAATTTTATCTTGACTGTCCCACTTAGGTTTCAGAACGAAAGAACGACAAACCCTAGATTTCAGTATGCGTTTCTGAACGCAGCGCTAAATTTCACTTCCTGTCTGAAAGAAAAGTACTTTTTAATGTTTAAGACCATTTTGGAGTGAGTCTTTTTAAACACTTTTGGAAAAAAAAGAACACTTAATTTATTTTACGAACAAAAAAGAAGTTACTTCAATATTACTCAGATAATATGAAATCTGATTATAAAGTAGCCAGCATGAGTCATAATCGAAAATGGCGGATTTAAATGATGGCGTCTATTTCAGTTCAAGGCGGCATATAAAATCTATCGTCGTCTCTTTCCCACTTACGAAAAACCTCGTAAGCTACTGGGCACGCGTAGTGATCAATATGTACACGTGATCTGTCGTCAGTCGCGACTCGCGTAATTGCAAATGCAAAATGTCTGAGACGGAAACGTTTGTGTTACAATGAAATCTTATTATTTTGTTGTTTAATTTGTAGTGTTATAGTTTTTAAAATGCCTGCATCAATTGGTGTAAATTTACGTGTGACTGGCCACTGCAGCCAAGGCGGGAGAAAGTACATGGAAGACTTGTTTTCCGTTGCTTATCAACAAACGGAAGACGAGAGGGATTTGGAGTACGCTTTCTTTGGGATTTACGATGGCCACGGTGGAAGCGAGGCTGCTGCTTTCGCCAAGGAGCATTTGATGGACTCGATAGTAAAGCAGAGACAGTTTTGGTCAGACAACGATGAGGATGTTCTCAAAGCAATTAGAAATGGTTACATGTTGACCCATTTGAACATGTGGAAAGAACTAGGTAAACATTCGATTACTTTACTCGTTTATATCTTTTCTTTACCCATAAGTAGTAGAAATTTAGATTAATATCAAGGAGAACCCAAAGTGATTGTTCAAATGATTCCAACGACCTTGCTAAGCTCATTATTTTTTCTTGAGTAGTTTGACATTGAATCAACAAAAGTATTTCAAATGCTTCTTGCAATGTTCTTTACAAGTGGTTAGGTAACAGCAGTAACTATTATGTCCAATCAGTTTTTGGGAAGCCCACTCACCGCAAAGTGAAAGCTGTTATGCTGGTTTGTTTTTATATTGGCACAGGTTTTCTCTTTTCTGGCAAAGTTTTTAGTTTTATTCGGATGCTTTGATTCTGGAAAATATATTTCTTGCTATCCTGAGTAAATTGCTCTGATATTTGGGCAAAACAATGGGCACATAAGTTTCTAACCTAAAAACAAACAAAAAAATGTCTCAAAATACTTTAATACCATATATTACCAAACTGTATCATGTACCTACTTTATTGTATTTTCATTATGATCAGGTTTAGTACTAGTACTACCAAAATAAATAATAAATCTACAGTATCCATTAATATTTTTTTTTAAACTTCATGCACAAACAAATGGAACTTAGGGTGGACTTAATGCCAAAAGCATTCTTTACCAGTCAACAGTAGGTCATAACAGAGAAAAAACAGGCAGCTGATAAACAAACATACCACTTATTACATAAATTCCGAATATTATATACATAATATTTGTTTAAAAACATACACATAGTACATTATATGTAAAAATAAGGCATTTATGATAGAAAATAATGACAATAAGACAAGTCTGAGTGCTCTTCCTTAAAAATGCCCGTGAGGCCCTGTTGAAGAAGTATTTGGAAGGTGGATGCTTGAACTGTCTTTTTTTGATAGTGGAGATTCATCTATCCTATCATCCATGGATGGTTAAAAATATGCAATGCTGCATTTACAATTATGTTACATTACAAAAGCCATACATATTTATATTGTCTCCTTCAGATAAGTAATGGTAATGAAAGACTTTATTAAATTGTTGCTTTGTTTATTTCAGAAAAATGGCCAAAAACAGTAACAGGTTTACCAAGCACAGCAGGTACAACGGCAAGCATAGCTTTCATAAGACGTGGAAAAATATACATTGGACATGTTGGTGACTCGGCTATTGTATTAGGCTACCAAAAAGATGGTTAGTATTATTTTTGAATGAGGAAATATTAGCAGCTATTGTTTACAAATAAAAAACACGAATGTGACATTTAATAATTTATTATCTTTTATTTGACAGTCATCAGTAGAAATTATGTATCACAAATCAATTCAGTTAACTGTAGTTTTGTGGTAATGAATGAATTCTTAACAAAACTTCTTTTGCTGTGTTCTAATACTTATATCGCCGCTTCGCTAAAAAAGTGTACAATCTCAAAAATACCAAACTTTACAGGAGAGCGTTTTGAAAGTTTAACAATTAATTAAAGCGTCATTTATAAAGTTAAGAAGTAGATTTTTTTATCTAAAAATAATTCAATCTTTTATCTTTCAAAATAATATTTTATTGGATAATATTAAGAAAACGTATATATGAAAAAAAATCTTTAAAAAATACTTGTTTTGACTTTAGCTACTTTTTGAGAAAATATCTGCTCATAAAAAGCAACAATGTAACATAACATTTAACATTAAACCTGTAAATTATTAAAATCTTCTACAAAATAAAGAATTAAACATTATTACTAGGTATGACTAAAACTTTTAGACGTTTAACATCTCGGCACACTATTATGCTTTTAATAAAACAACCATTTTTAAGTTTTTCCGAGTAATAAAAATATTATAATCTCTGAGATTTTTACTTTCTTCTTGACAGAAAGTATCTATCAAAATATTAAAACAGAGCTACGACCCGCTGGAACTTCTGAGCTGCTATAGCATAGCAGCTAAGATCACTCTACATTTTTTATTTTTTTATTTATTTATTAAAGAAAGAAACATACAGCTTTTATATTACTGTTGAATAAATTCTTAATGTTGTTAATACATTAGCCAAAGCAGTTTCCAATGATGGTATTTTACATAGCGAAGATTTAGTACAAAAGTTTTATTACATGTACATTTACATACTGGATAGGACGAACCAAGTCCAGAAGATCTCGTCATGGAATCCAAGGGCTGGATCACAAGTCTAAAATAGATTAAAAACTGCGGCTTTCTCGATGCTAAAACGTGGGAATAGAAGTGCAACGTTGCGAGATACATCTTCTGCGACGCGAGGGAAGAACCCTACGCGACGGTTGCACATTGGAGGCTCACCTACAGCAACAAGGAAGTAGAAGAAGTACTGGTGGCATCACGCGCGAAGGTCCCAGATTGGAACTACAAGCAGCATTGATTGAAACAAGGTTTGCGAAGGCCATCGAGCAAAAACACTGACTTCTCATCAATGAAACTGTCTACTGGAGTGACTTGCAGACAGTTTTACTTATGTTGGCTGAGAAACGGAAGTCGACGCTACACGACCTTTGTAGCACACCGGCTCGGCGAGACCACCCAAGAAGCGAGCTTAACAGACGTGGCAGTGGGTTCCTGCAACTCACCAGAACTTAACTGATGTGGCAACACGAGCCGGCTACGTGCCAACGTCAAAATAAGATCCATGGATTGGAGTCATTTCTACAGAAGCCTAGGCGAGACTGGCCACTCCCAGAAGAAAGCAGCGATGACATCGCAACCGAACTGCTATACGTTATCACTGAAGAACAGAAAAATGGGGATGCAGCACAGCCTGATATCAGCCGATTGGATCCAGGGCAAGAGTACTGCAGTCCGTGGACTGTTGCCGCAAGAAGAACACTGCGCTCAGCCACGACCATATCGAGAAGGCAACGAATCTCGGGCTGCGACGAGGACAACAAGACTCGTTTCCTCAAGAAATAGACTGCACGAAGAAAGGCATTCTTCATCGCTTCGACCTATTGTTGGACTACTACTATATTTCAAAAGCTCAATGGACGCGCGAATAAGGCAAAAATGGCCAGAGGAACTCTTAGAGACACCAACATCACAGGAATGGGAAGTTGCAACCAAAATCGTGACAGCGGAAAAAATTACTTGGGCCCTAAAAAGCTTCCAACCATTCAAATCTGCGGGCCTAGATGGGATTTTCCCAGCCCTTCTGCAATGGAACTTGCCAGAGATCATCACCCACCTACTACCAATATACAGAGCATGTATAGCAATTAAATACATACCAAAGCCATGGAGAGAGGCAAAGATAGTCTTCCTACCTAAGCCAGGCAAGGGAGACTACACGCTGGCCAAATCCTTCAGGCCAATCAGCCTAACATCATTTCTTCTGAAAACACTAGAAAGACTGGTTGACAGATATCTAAGAGATGAGGTGCTAAGAAACAAAACACTTCACCCACAACAACATGCATACAGAAAAGGTAGATCAACAGAATCAGCACTACACATGGTAGTGCACAAAATCGAGTCGGCCATCAACAACAAAGCATCAACACTAGCCGCTTTTATTGATATAGAAGGGGCTTTTGACAAAACCATGCACAGCAGTATTAACCATGCCCTAAGAAAACTAAAGGTAGAACCAGTAATAACAAAATGGATAACGGAGCTGGTCAGCAAAAGGGCAGTCCAAATAACCACACACACTACCACGCGTGCGACAGTAGTCAGGGGATGCCCACAAGGTGGCATCCTATCTCCGCTCCTATGGAACATAGTAGTAGATAGCCTCTTGAGTACACTAAATGATAGAGGATATACTACTATTGGATATGCGGATGACTTAGCCATACTGATAAACGGAAACGCGGAAAACCTCTTATGTGGCATAATGCGTGCCGCTTTTCGGATCGTAGAAAAATGGTGTGACGAGCACCAGCTGTCAGTAAACCCGAAAAAGACAGAACTCATCCTTTTCACCAACAAAAGGAAGTTACCAGAACTACAGCTACCAAAATTGTTTAACACCGAACTAGCTCTCTCATCACAAGTGAAATATCTGGGCATCACTCTAGACAGTAAACTGAATTGGGGGAGCCATATCGATGATAAAATGCAGAAGGCCTGTATAGCTTTCTACCAATGTAAGCGACTTGTTGGCAAGAAATGGGGTCTTAACCCCAAGATCACACTGTGGCTTTACACATCAGTTATCAGGCCTTCGCTTACCTATGGAGCGGTTGTATGGTGGCCCAGAACACAACTGACCACGATCAAATCTAAACTTCAAAGCCTACAACGTTTAGCAAGCATCGCAGCCACAGGATGTATGAGAACCACTCCATCAGTCGCGCTAGAGTTTCTCCTGAATTTAAGACCGCTTCATCTGGTAATCCAGGAGGAAGCAAAGGCAGCTGCCCTTAGACTAAGAGCGAACGGGCTATGGAAACAAAACACAGTGACTACACATTCAAAAATCCTAGATAGGACCCTGAAAGAAAAACCGCTTTTGGACGCACCCATGGACAGAACACTAAGCCAACATGTCTTCGACAGAAGATACAATATCCAACTCACTGAAGAGCCTAGAGACAGCTCAGGTATAAAGGAAGTTAGGATATACACAGACGGTTCCAAAACCTCACAGGGTACAGGAGCTGGAGTCTTCTCGAATGACCTAAACATTAATATATCAACAACTCTAGACAAACTAAACACAATCTTTCAAGCAGAATGTATCGGCATCACTAGGGCAGCACAGGCGGTTGCAGCCAGAGATGTAAAAGAACAACACATTAAAATCGTCTCGGACAGCGCATCGGTGCTCCAGGCCCTACAAAACAATAACATCAAATCTGTCCTTATTTGGGAGTGCCATAAAGCACTCCAATCTATAGCAAACACAAATAAGGTAACCTTGCAATGGATCAAAGGACACAGCAATTCACTAGGCAATGACGCAGCCGACGAACTAGCCAAGAGGGGCTCAGCGACAACGGTATATGGCCCGGAACCATTACTACCTATACCGCAGGCCCAAATAAGAACTTGGCTACGTGCAGAAACCGAAGCAGCACACCAAGCAGAGTGGAGAAATGGTGAAGGTTGCAGGCAAACAAAAGACGCAATTCCGGAAGCTTCGAAAAGGCTTGCCCGTAACCTCATCCGGTTACCAAGAGACAAATTGCGCATAGTTATAAGCACTATAACTGGCCACAGTCTCTTAAACAAACATCTATTCACAATAGGTGTCACAGACAGTCCCCTATGCAGAGGTTGCATGGAGGCAGAAGAAACACCACAGCATGTGCTCATGGAGTGCGTGAGTGTGGTGGAACAACGGGCAAACATTCTCAAATCCCCGGCTACATTCCCAGAGGCCTTTAGCAATCTAGGCAGATTGCTAGCCTTCTGGGAGAGCCTGGGGTGGCTAGAATGAAAAGAAGGGACATACGTACAATGGCCCAATCGTGAGGCTAAGTGCGGAAAACGCCCCAGCCAAACTAACTAACTAACTAACTAAGGCAAAAGTGCCTAAAACAACTAGGCGACCCATACTACTGAACGGTCGTATACAATATACAGTGGTTGGGTTATAAAAGTGCTCAACAATAAATCCATAGTAACAGTGAGTAAATTAAATCAGTGCAGTTTCATTGGGACCTCCTCAGGGCCTAGCAACAAGTACTTAAGATCATTCTACAGACCATTCGCTCTGGGCCAGGATGTGATCTACTCCTTCTCCATGGCCTAACTCCAATGGAAGTAATTTTGAAATAGTCTTATTAGATTTGTCATCTTTACCATTTTTAAACTATACAATTTAAAAAAGTATCTTCTATTTCCAGATATTTTTTTCGTCAAAACTAAACAATTCATAAATAATACAGTTTATTAGTTCAATATTTTATCGTAAAAACTGCATAATTTTTAGTATGTATTGTCTTTCTGAATAGATTTGGCTAAATGTGAGGCCACTTTTATCACAAATACCATTCAAATACGATATAATTTAGTATTAAAGAGAATTATAACTTACCTTTAGGTTGTAATTTCGTTATTTTTTACTTTTTATGAGAAAATACTACGTTGATTCCACGGATTCTTTGTCTAAACTTAAAAATGATTTCTTTTTGTGCGAAACAGATGCAAAATCGCGCCAATTCAAAACTAAACATTAGATCCCCTAGCGGCGATTTTGCGAAGTAGCCTTTTTTGTCACTATTGAAGAGAAACATTAGGTGATCCTGAGTATTTCTGTATATATAACTCGATTTCGCAAAAATTTCGTTTTTGTATACTTTTTGTGAGAAGCGGCGATATGTATCCATATAGGTACATACTATGTTTTATAATTAATGGTTTTTTTTTATGATGGGTCTTGTCTCCAGATTAGACCAGACATGGCTTAGACTTGGTTAAGAGGTTATACCTACACAAAACAGATTTTCTTAATATTTTATTATCTCCATAGGTTGTGACGAATGGGCTGCAAAACCGCTAACGTTGGACCACAAGCCAGAATCAACGGCAGAAATTGAACGCATCCAGAGATGCGGAGGGAAGGTTGTGTCCAAGGCAGGAGTCCCCCGTGTGGTATGGAACAGGCCACGACTGGGCCACAAGGGCCCTATAAAAAAAAACACGCCTATGGATGAAATACCCTTCTTAGCAGTAGCAAGGTCCCTGGGTGACCTCTGGAGCTACAACCCCCAAAACGATGAGTTTATAGTCAGTCCAGACCCAGATGTGGGTGTTTTGTCTATTGACCCGACAAAATTCAGGTATGTTACACATCCTGGCAATGTCCTTGAATATTCATTGAAGTTACTGAATAACTGAACCCTGAATGAAAATATGCCTAATACTTGAGATGTTTATGACTTCTACAGTACTGTACAATGGGTACTATGACCTCTTATTGGAATGGCATTGAAAGCTACATAACAATTGACCGTTATAAAGAAAAATGCCTATGTGTTCTAGAAACAATTGCTAAACAAATCATACCCTTTGATGATATATACAAGTATAAATTAATACATATAATTTATTTTATTTATTTATTTATAGCCTTTTATTCAGAAGAGATATTTTATGACATATTCGTTAATTTTCGATGTTTCTAGTCTCTTCTGTGTGCCGTCGGGCAAAGGCCTCCCCCAAATTTCTCCACTCTTCTTTGTCTTCCGTAAGTCTGGTCCAGGTTTTTCCGGCTGTTCCGACAATCTCGTCTTCCCATCTCCTGAACTGCCGACCTCTGCTTCTCTTGAAGCCTCTTGGATACCATGTTGTTATTATTTTACTCCATTTGTCTGGTCCTCTCATGATGTGTCCTGCCCATTTCCACTTTAAACTTTTTATGCTATATGCTACATCTTTAAGTCCTGTTTTGGCTCTTAGGTCTTTGTTTCTCATCCTATAAATTCTTCTAATGTTGGTTAAACTTCTTTCCATGGCCCGTTGGGTTACTTTTAGTCTGTTGCATTGTGCTTTTGTGAGTGCCCAAGTTTGGCAACCATAGGTGAGAATGGGCAGAATACAGGTGTTGAACAATTTCCTTTTTATGTAAGTGGTTGTCTGACGGTTTTTGAAGATAGCTTTTAAAGACCAAAATCTTTTCCAAGCATTTCCAACTCTTCTATTTATTTCGTTTGTTGATGAGTCATTTAGAGATATTATTTGTCCTAAGTATATGTATTCTGAAACAAACTCTATGACATTGCTGTTTATGATTATTCTATCATTAGCTGTTCCATTTGTCATAGCTTTCGTTTTGCTGATGTTCATAGATAGTCCTACATCCTGACTTGCTGCATCAAGTTCTACAATCATGCATTGCAGTTCTTCAATTGTGTTGGCGAATATTATTATGTCATCAGCAAATCTAAGATGAGTCAGTTTTTCACCATTTATGTTCAGACCTCTTTGTTTCCAGTCCAACTTGCGGAACACTTCTTCTAAAACAGCTGTAAACAGTCTGGGTGATAGGGGGTCACCCTGTCTTACTCCTCTTTGGATTTCTATAAGTGGGCCTTCTCTGTCTAATTTTATTTTTGCTGTGGTTTTCGTGTATATGTTTCTGATAATTCTTATGTATTTTTGCTCAACTCCCTGGCTTTTCAATGCTTCCCAGATTTTAGAATGGTGCAGTGAGTCAAATGCTTTACAGTAGTCCACAAAGCACCAGTAGTAAGTAATGTTGTATTCTCTGCATTTCTATGCAATCTGTTTAACTACATGCATGTGGTCCACTGTAGAGTAGTTACTTCGAAATCCTGCCTGTTCTTTTGGCTGGTTTTCGTCTAATTGTTTGGTTATACGGCTTAGCACAATTTTCGCAAATATTTTGTAGATATTAGACATCAGACTTATAGGTCTGTAGTTACCGATGTCATTTTTGTTTCCTTTTTTATGCAGGAGTTTTATGTGTGATATTGTCCATTCATCAGGTATCAGTTCTGTTTTGAGGATCATATTGAACATTTTTGTAAGTGCCGGCACTATGTAGTCCTTGGTATCAAGTAATGTTTCGTTGCAAATGTTATCTGGCCCTGAAGCTTTATCTCTTTTTTGTGTAGTGATTGCTTTTTCTACTTCCCTCTGCATTATACAAGGTATTTCTTCTGTATCTAGTAGCTTAATGTCTCTACTTGTTGAACGTTTTGAGTATAAGTCCCTGTAGAAATCCGTAGCAGCTTTTATGATGTCCGTTCGCTTGGTTCTATCGCAGCTATCTTTGTCTTTAAGTTAAGGGATCCACTCTTCCTTCTCTTGTAAAATTTTTATCGCTTTTTTTGTTCCTCCTGTTTTTTCTATTAATATCTCAAGCGTTTTTTGTCTGTGGAGTTGTCTGTCTTTTCTCATGCTTGTTCTTAGTGTTTTACTGATATCAGATATTTGCTTCCTCAGATGTCCGGTTTTTGGTGTTGTTTTGATCATTTCATCCCTCTTCTTCATTAGTTGGATAGTTTCCTCGGTCAGGATATCTTTACCTTTTTTATGTCTTTCTTTTGTCTTTGCGCAATTACCTAATATGTTTACTAGGTTTTTGTATGAATCTAGGACGTTTTGGGCTGATAGCTGTTGGTTGATGGTATCAAGTTGATCTACCAACTGTTCAGCAGATAGTTGAGGTTGGGGTTTAGTATTAGGTTTTGAACAGAAATGACCCTTGATTCTCCTTGTGGATGTTGGCGTTTGAATATTAAGCTCTGCTCGGACCATTCTGTGATTAGTGTTAAAGTTGAGGTTCTTTATGACCATGCAATTTCTAAATGGTTTCGTACAGTTGGTAAGGATGTAGTCGATTTCGTTTTTATAGCGTCCGTCAGGCGATATCCAGGTCCAGTTTTTTCTCTCTTTCCTCTTAAATTTGGTGTTCAAAATAATCAGTTGATTTTCTAAGGCTAGGTCGATTAGTTTCTGTCCATTCCTATTTCTTGTCGTTTGGCAGTATTGTCCCATGATTTTTTCTTCGCCGTCATTCCTTTTACCTATTTTTGCATTGAAGTCTCCCATTAATATAAGATTTGTTGAACCTATTTCCGATATTGTACTATTTAATTTGTTGTAGAATTCTTCAATGACATTTTTGGGAGATTGCTCTGTGGGTGAGTATACTTGTACTATCGTCCATTCCTTTTTGTTTGGGGGGAGTATGATTTTTAAAACTGCAATCCTTTCCGTGAGGCCATAGATTTCCGTGACATATGGTTTCAGCTCTTTATGTACCAAGAAACCTACTCCATATTGGCCTGGCGTCTCTCCTTTATAGTACAGGATAAAGTCGCCATAGTCTTCGATCTGATCACCCATCCTTCTTACTTCACTTAATCCAACAATACTCCATTTAACTCTTTCAAGCGCTATTATTAGTTCTAGTAGACTTTCATCGCTCATAGTCCAATCAATGAAGCTTTTGTCACCCGAATAATTCTCCCGTCGTTGAAACTTGGCACATAGTGAAAATAAGTAATACAGATTATAGATATACAATAATCCAATGATTTTTTTTACGAGAAGTTAGGTATTTATACCTAAACATGGAAATCGTTTATAACTCTCTGTGAAAAAATTCTCAGTCTGAAATTGTTCGTGTATACGTATGTATGTATATGTTAGAATAGGTAAGAATAAGAATCCAATATTTTTTCGATTTCCGAGATACTCAAAATTAAACTTTTTGCATTTTGCTCTATAACTTCTACCGAAAAAATTCTCTGCTCATTTTTGTTTTTTAACATGGTTTTATTTACGTATATAAGTAGCTTTAATAAGTTATCCAAAACATTTTTCGTTACAATATTACAATTCTTATTATTACTTAATTATGGCTCGTGAATAATTGCTCAGGCAAATTAAATGCGTTTCTTAGTTAGGGGTCGCTCTATTGCAGTAGATTTTTCAATAATCCAATTAAAATTCCACTAAATACCAAGTTTTTAAAATATCAATAACGGGTAAAAGTGAATTACCGCCACTTAGAACCGACCGGGCGCGCGGCAGTGCAGTGGTGCGTGTGCTCATATCTAAAACGTAAGTAGGTACTGCAGTCAGTCTATCTGTATGAAAAATGATGCAAGTGTTTGTAGGTAATGGCTGTCACCCGCGATAGCCCAGCAGCTAACTTAGGTGGTCTTGGAACTTAGGCACACGGGTTCTAATCCCAGTGCATCACATCGTATGTATATTTATTTGTATGTATGTTCTTATGAGTTCTTTTAACTTTTTTTAAACAAAATATTGTGTTTTTACCGTGATTATTTGCCAGTCGAATTCAGTCCTTACATGTCAGGACGTAAGGCTTATTTTGGCGGACGACTGACAGCGGAGTCTGGAACGCGGCGTGTGTTTATTGCGATTTCTGTTGGGCGAAAGTAGTTCTTATTTTCATAAGCGGAAGGCTTGTAGTCGGCTGTGATGGATGATTGAGGATTCTAGAATGCCGTCTATTGTATTACGGCGCCCGCGCACTCCATAGCTATCGTATAACTATAGTATTTTATTATTCAATTATTGTGACGGTATTTAGCGCGCGGCCCTTAAAAGTCATTCTGTACAAAGAAAGACATTTCAGTTTTCGTTCATCTCAGTTACCTACTTGACCTTTCAGAGGACAACGACTCAACGCAATATAATAATTACGTATAGAGTTTAACGAGAAATGAAATGAAAAGATGGACCAAGAAATAAGTAAACGACGACGGAAAAGCAAAAGGCTTAAGCGACACTTTGACAGATATTGGTCTTAACTTAGTTGTAATCAGCAAGATTTTCTGCGTCGTTTATGCTGGGTTTAGTGTAAATCAGGATTGTTGAAAAATATGTTCATAGAAATATCAATTAAAATTACATTTAATAAAAGGCAGCATTCTAAAGGCTTTATTGAATGTCACTTTAAGTGCCTTTAGCGCCTTTTGCGTAAAGCTGACCCAGAGGGAGCCCGAGTAGAACAACTGGCAGTGTTTGAGGTTAAGACCTCCGTATGTGTTTTTGACATTTAGAATAGATTTGAAATTCTTTTAGAGAACAAGAAATGACAGAAAAACATTCATAGTCAGATTGATTCCCGATTTCCGATTAGTTATCTGTTTACATTGTTTCTTAATAAAGTGAATATTTAATCAGTACCTACCTATTTTTAATACCAAATTATTTATCTGCAAGTAAGAACAGGCAGTATGCTTTAAGGAGAGTTAACTTAACTTCATTACTACATCGAGGAAACCTCCTGGCCAGCATATCACTCCGGAATGCCAAGGCGTATTTATAAAAATATAGAATAAGCGACACCAAAAGTCTACTAATTAATAATAAATATTGTTGGTTTTCTAATTTTCTTCTTGTATTTATAATTAAATTTATTTTATATCTGGTTTAAGTGATTAAACTAAACTTGTTGCACCCGCGATAATTTCTTATAACCCAAAACCGCACGAAAAATTGGTTTATTTCAATAAGTATTAGTGTTGGGAAACAAGTATAAGTTAACAACGGCTTTACGTGCTTTCCGAGGCACGGGGTGAAACACCGTCAACTTCCAAACTCCGGGCTTCCCTGAGTATTTCTGAACAGAAAAACCTAGGTACATGTTTTTGGCCCGACCCGGGACTCGAACCCGGGACCTCTGGCGCAGCCGTCGCTTAAAAATGCGACCCTCTTACCGCTGCGCCACCGAGGCAGTTCTTACATACTACACAGAAAATGAGATTTTTAAAATATTTTACACAAACACCTTTCTCCACTTTGATTTGTCTGTATCAGAACATTCACTTTTAACATATTTCTACATCATACATCTTGGCCGAGTAATATTATACAATTAAACTTCGATAAAACCATGTAAAAACGTAAACAAACACTCGAATAATGGATTATCGTATTTACGTCCGTTCCCGCTATAATACAATTTATAAGTAAACAATTCAATTACCTATAACAGTGCGGGAAGGGGTGAAATGACCTTGTATTCTATGACGGGCCTTTCGGCCCGTTACCCGCAAGGAATCGAGAAAAAAATCATTTAGTGCGGTATCATGCCGAAAGGTCTTAGCACCATTTTCTTGCTTTTTTGAGTAGGTCTTAAGATAGTAAACTCAAAAGCCTTATATTGCAGCGAACGTGTTAAACGTAACACAATGAACAAATTTTGCGTTTTTTGTCTATAATCGGGCAAAGGTTCGGTCATATTTGTTGCACCTGCGATAGCAGTTTGAATTTTTCTCTTGGCTATTGAAATTATATTTTAAATTTCTTGTTAACTAATATATAGAGAACATATAAAATGTAGTCTTTCATAGACTAATTTCATTGAATAAGTTTTTTATTTCACTACACGAAATTAAAACATGCCTCTTAATGGTGCACCCGCGAAAATGGAATCACCCTGAGCTAAAAAATATATTAACTATTCAGATATCGATATCCCATAAAATTGTACTAATGGAACTTTTGATTCAGACTTTGAGTTATGGTAATTTTTAGCGGTGAATAAAGCTAAAAAACTTGTTTAGTGAAATAAATGTATGACATACTACATTTTACATGTTTTCTATATTATATTAATTAACAAGGATTTTAAAACATAATTTCAATAGCCAAGAGGAAAATTCAAACTGCTGTCGCGAGTGCAACAAATATGCCTCACCCAACCTTTGCCAGATTATAGACAAAAAACGCAAAAATCAGTTCATTGTGTTACGTTTAATTTGTTTACTTAAATATTTTGTGAGGTGTTTAAGTAGCAAAGTAAAAAATATGAGAACTGTAAACTAAACAAACATAAACAATGATTTACTCGTTTTTAATTGATTGCGGGTGCAACCAGTCTAGTTTAATCACTTGAACCAGATATAAAATAAATTTAATTATAAATACAAGAAGAAAATTAGAAAACCAACAATATTTATTATTAATTAGTAGACTTTTGGTGTCGCTTATTCTTTTTTTTTTAAATACGCCTGGGCATGCCGGAGTAATATGCTGGCCCGGAGGTTTGGTTGATGTAGTAATGAAGTTAAGTTAGCTCTCCTTAAAGCATACTGCCTGTTCTTACTTGCAGATTAAATAATTTGGTATTAAAAATAGGTAGGTACTGATTAAATATTCATTTTATTAAGAAACAATGTAAACAGATAACTAATCGGAAATCGGGAATCAATCTGACTATGAACGTTTTTCTGTCATTTCTTCTTCTCTAAAAGAATTTCAAACCTTAGAATAGTTAGATCCGGGATTGCTACCATGTACCTTATTATTTATGAGCTTCCGATATTTCGGCACTGTTGCAAGCGCCATGATCACAGAGTAACTGAAGAGAACTTGCGGGTGGGTTGTTATTACTTGTTATTGGCAGACATATCGGTCTACCCTCCTTCGAAGTCGTTTATTCCGCTCGCCACCGGTACCATTGTCCACCAACTCACTATTTTCTCGCTTCTGTTCTCGGCACACAACACTGACAGTATCTGTTCGCGAAACGGCACTATTTTTATTTACACGGTTTTTACACATTCGAACCACTGGATTCCAGACACTTGACAATTTAAACTCGTCCTCACGATTGAAATTTTTGTATTTAGTTATTTCAATCGCTTCCCTAGCCAATCTTGGTATGTAGTGGCGTTCTGTCGAAATAATCTGAGGGTTGTGGAACTCGATCCAGTGATTTGGCCCCGATTCTAATAAATGTTCTACGATAGCAGATTTCTGTCTGTCATTGTTTTTGACCGCTTTTATGTGTTCACTAATGCGGCACGCTACGGAACGTTTAGTTTGGCCATATATGAGCTACCGCAACTGCAGTCAATTTTGTAGACACCAGGTTGTTGTAGTGGGAAACTGTCTTTGGGCTATCTTAAACACTGTGCCACTTTTTTTAATGGAGTGAAGACAGTATTTAGTGAATATAAGAAACCTTGTCTGTCACAATTTGTGGTAGCAATCCCGTATCTAACTATTCTAATGTTTGTGACCATGAAAGTTTAAAACAATTTCAAACCTATTCTAAATGTCAAAAACACCTTCGGAGGTCTTAACCTCAAACACTGCCAGTAGTTCTACTCGGGCTCCCTCTGGGTCAGCTATACGCAAAAGGCGCTAAAGGCACTTAAAGTGACATTCAATAAAGCCTTTAGAATGCTGTTTCTGCAACGCCTAAAGTACAAAGGCTTCTTGCTTATGCAGATTGCGGGGGAGGAACCAATAGTATTTTGATTTCCATTGAATCTATAGGTAATGGGGCAGTCATTTTTTTCATTAATCAGATCGTTAATGTATGTTCTACCTAGATTTTAATAGAAAAAAAATCGTGCTTTAATTTTATTTTATAAAATGTATTTTTTAATTGATAGTCATTATTTGTTATTTTAATTGTTTACTTATTATTATGGATACCATTGTCCGATATAAAGAAAGTCATTCATTCATTCAATATGCTCCGATAAATTCTATGAACATATTTTCCAACAATCCTGATTTACACCAAACCCAGCTT
>OY757273.1:2626582-2685097 GCA_963584085.1 Pyrausta aurata | reverse complement strand
GTTCGACATTGTTACGATGAGGGTTATCACAGATTTTTATAACGTTTTATAGGGCGTGAAGTAAGCTTTGTTTGTTATGAACTTATGTCGAAACATATCGAATAATAATAATATTATGTAAGTTTATAAACTTTTTGGGATTGAAATAATAATTGTTTTAAACGAGAACTCTTGGTGCGTAAAGTTTATTTCTCATCTATCTTCATACAACCTAATATAAATATTTTTAAATATCAAAGTAATGTGATTACGAAACCATTGATATATTTTGAAACCAAATAGGGTTCATGTGAATACGACTTGTTAATACTGTAAAAATGTACTTTAATATTAAACAGAAAAGATTTGACTAAAATATAAAAAAAGTACCTAAGAATGGACTGAAGATTCTTATATTAATATAAATGTGTAATATTAGTTTTATAGCAGTCCAACATGCGTGTATTGTTCGTGACATTTTGAAACACCAAAAATCACAAGCTGGGAACTATAATTTCTGGCTTGAGAGTTCAAATAAATTGAGGGATTTTATAAAATCGGTAGCATCTGAATAAACTGTGCTAGATTATAATACTTACTTTTAAGAAAGGTATTTCCTTTCCCCACATAACTGAACATGTTCCTTAGACTTCATGCGTTACCATTGGGTAACTTTTAAATATACAATTTAGTCCGTTCCATGAAACGAAGTCACATTTTTTTGACTATTCTGACGAGATGTTATTGAAAATGACAATTATTTTTGTTACTATAATTTCGCCGCTTAGGGAATGCTAATCATTTTCAATTTTGACACAACATATTGTATGGAAAGAATTTCGACCTTCCAGAATTTGTCAATTTTCTTATCAAAATTGATAACGTCAAAATAGCATTCTATAAGCGGCTTAATTATACAGTTTAAGTGGGTGCCGTCGAAACATCCTTCGGACATGTCACGAACAGTGCATATTGTTAAAACAAAGAAATAAATGTAATAATGATGTGCCTCAAACGTTACCGACTTAACAACAATTGCATAGGTGAAGTGTTCTTTGATATGAGATATGTATTTTTATTAAAATAAAATTTATGCATTGTAACTTAGATGTAAAAGAGTTAATATAATTTGTTAAGCTAATGGTTCTAGTAAAATTGATTACTGTCACTTACATCGTCAGAGTGCAAGAGTAAATGTAGTTTTTAGTTTAAATACCCAGTTTTGTTTCGTTTCAAAGATGTAAGTGTACGTTTTTTACGAAAGTCCTTTAAGGGTGAAGTAAGTTGTTGAGGGTAAGCAATGCCTTGATTAGTTTGCGGGATGCAATCACTGCGATGGTAAAAAGAAGCTAAAACAAATTTATAAGTATACATATTAATTTTAAAGTAAAGGATTATTGTAGATTTTATTTTTTGATTTAAATAAAGTTTGTATGAAATAGGCGAATGTCTTTTCTTTGTAACATTAGACGTCCCTTTAAATGGAAATACCTACATAAACAGCTAACGATAACAAAAAATTCCGATTTCTAGATACTTACCTAGGACATGGAAAATTATGTTTTAATCGAAACTCTCCCCATACATGAAACCAAAAAAAATATGTTTTTACTCAATCATAAGCACGTCTATGGATAGGTCTTTTAAAATGATGTTGAGGTTTTTAAAACCATTTTTTCTAAAAGTGTAACGTTTGAGATAAAGACGCTTCCAAAGTGGTAAAATGGGCGTCCCCCCATCTAACTTAAGAACATTTTTTAAAAATAATAATAATGTAGATCTCAACGAAAATTGAGATCGAAGCAGTAGTTTTTGAGATATTGCACAAATGTGCAAATAAATAACTTATTTAAATAAATAACTTTTTCTTTCATACAAACACCATGAAAAACAAAGTTATTTTTGCTGTCAAAAAAATATTGATATTTTCGTTAGGTGGAAGTAAGTGGACCCCAAATCCAGGTTAGGGTAGCGCACTTAGCTGGTGTTTAAACCACGTAATGGTAATCACAAGTAGTAACAAGTTAATATGATAATGCGTCTAGCTAGTCTAATGCGTTGGAACCTTGTCAAATTAGTAAACTCAAATCTCTTTCGCATTTAAATAAAACTTAATTATAATTATCTGCGTGGGATTCCCAAGTATATAAATTAAAATTAATAAAAAAAATATTTATTTTGTCAGTAAAATAGAGTTTTGTGAATTAATTAAGATATCGAAAAAAATACTGCCAGGCGCATTAGGAATTTATTTATTTATTTACTACAAACCGCAACAGAAATAATGAAATTAATGCGACCTGTTACATTTACATTACATGAATGAACTGGCTGCTTCATCATCGAAATGCAGAGCGTTCTCTTTTTCTTCGTCAACGCTAACTGACTGACCTTTATTCATATAAAAATCCAAATTACAAGTTCCATAAAGTTATATAGAGGAAATTGAAATGGATGTAATCCGTTTTGTTTTTATTTGTTTTTTCGGTTTATTAGTTAATTTTTAACATTTCATGCAATTATTGAGTAAGATGTATGAGACATAGAGATAGGCACCTACTTAGTAAAGATGCAATTGTATGAGGAACAGTCATGCCGTGTCATTACAAAGGAGGCGGTCGGCGCGCCATACATTGCTTGCCCCAAAAGTAAAAATCCATGCGTCACGACCAAAACTAATTTTATGGGTTCGTTTCTTCGCCTTTTAAAATAATATAAAGTAATATAAGCCGTAAATAGCGGGGTTTTCACATAAAACGAAATAAATTGTGTGGGTTCAATCTCTTGCACAGGTCTTTCTAGATCATAGCGCCATCTGTGTCGAAAACCCGCAATCTAGGCCACCAAAACTCAAACATAGAAAACTGCCCCGCTAGGGTGCGTGACGCGTGAAAATTACGATGACGCGAACAATAGCCAACGAAAAGAAGTTCCTTGTCACAGTTTTTTTTCAAGTTTTAGGAAGAGGTTGGTAGGTTTAAAGGTTAGTACCCATGGGAGGCAAACGTCATCTTCCTTCTTAAAATAGCGATTGCGAGCGCTTACTTATTTAACTAACTGCCACATGACACAGTATGACACAATATGCCATTTCGTTAAGCGGTCGTCAGTTTGCTTATAAGTGCTCGAAACCGCTATTTTCTGCCAAACAACAATTGTTGGGGACAGGAAATTGTATTCAATAGTTGTCCTATTTTTTTTGTAGATTTATATGCCGCTAGATAAAAGCAAAGTAAATTAACAATATTGTATTAAAAATTCAATATATTTTTTGCAAAATGATATAGTCAAGTCTCTTAATGCTTTTCTTTAATCAAACATTAAACGACTCTGGGGCAATTTACGAACGTGTCCTTTACAATTGGATGTGAATTGTGATGGATGGCCTCGCCAAACCTTGTTCGCCAAGTAATGCATTTGCGTGGTTTGATCTAGGCCCCGTAGGCTGCAAATCGCATCTGCTATCTAGGTTGACTCTTTCCCATTTACCAGGTGTCTTGTGTAGGTTACATAGACATAATGGATCAGAACCTCGTTTTACCACAGAAGATATAATAATACGGTTTTACATGATCTTAGCATTAAAGTGTTATATGACACACTTACTTTAGTAATTTGAACTTGTCCGCTAAGCTAGTTTGTGTGACTGCTAGGGAAGAGTCGTTAAATATTTTAAATTAATGTAAATTAAATATTTTAAGTATGGTTAACGGAATCCAGATGTTATTCCTCTAGTGACTAATAGAAGAACGCGAGCAATTCATCCCTGTATTGCGGTACAAACAGCCTATCCCGCTAAGACCGCGCAGGTAAACATTTTTTACGCACCGGCCATTGCACGCGGAAGCGCGTCCTGCATCAATGGCGCCCCCGGCCGGCCGTCTCCACCCGGCCCTAAATACGCTCCCGTCACCCTACTATTTCAAATCGGCTAGGTTATACTCGTAGTTTGTGCGCGCGGCTATCGTCCCGCACCAGATTGTAGTCAGTTAGTACGCGGCGTACGAACAAACTGTCGCTTCTGTGTTTATTTCACACCATAATGTGACTTTTTCACAAAATTGTGCCGCAAAAACATTAGTTTCACACCTCATAGTGAGTGTAGGTTTGTTGTTAATGTGTGCAGGTGAAATTCGCGCGATTTTGACGTGAAAAAACGCGGGAAGCGTGTGCAGTGCGTTTATCGATCTCCTGCATTGCTTGGTGCAATGTATGTGATGATAGTGCTATTATTCGGTTGTTTACTCCGAGTTCTATTTTCTACATTGCTACCATTTCTGTGACGTCGGAAATCATTTTAACGAAATAGGGTTTTTCTATAACCATTGATTATTACCATGTGTGGACATTAAAAAGAAAAAAAACCCTTTGATTGAGTGGTCACAGCCGTAAAGTTGAAGGACATTTTCTCCGTGGTTTCTAGTTTTCTACTATTATTTGCTTAACCGGTTGCGAATGTATGCTGTTCAATAAATAAATCTGTGATAATTTCGCATTCTCAACGATAGATAACTAGTTCTACCAGTTTTTTCCCATCAACCGACCATTATGGGTATTCGGCAATTCGTGCAGACCGGCGTTTCGGGATTATTATTATAAAGTTTTTGCTACAATTCAACGACTATGTTACATGCGTGATATGATGATATACAAAGTGGTCCTACAATCGAGTATCAAATAGCGACTACAATTACTGGTATTTCTTTGGACAAAAAATAAGTAAGATAATTCATGTAGAGTATTGTAGAGTCATCTAACAAGCAATGTGACAAAGCTACTTTTAGGCATATTATTCCTGTCGTATCATTACTAAGATAGAATAGATCTACTTAGGTGTCTCTTTTTCTTCATCCAAACATCAAACCCATTTACGTTTGAAATATAGTCACGAAAAATTACATACACACACACTGCCTAGCTTTGATTACAAACTGCGTCATAAATAAATTAGTTATTAACAAACCTTTGACCTATCATAGTTCATGATGAACTGCATTTCGTAAATAAATGGTTAATATAAACGGTAATTTATGATAAGGACTGCATCTCTCGGTCGCAAGTAATTTAGCTCAAATGAAAAATTATTTACGTTGTGCGTCATATAAGTATTTAGTACAATATTATTAGTTTATTTTACGGTAATGTGACACATCAAATTACTCAAGTATCTTGTAAGTACGTAACTGCAACTCAAGGATCGATGTGTCAAATTAAAGGATTTGGTTATGAATATAGGCTCTTGGTTACATTTAATCTTCTTTGGCAAATATATATTTTAAAAAAACAATAAAATTGCTGAGATAACTAATCGATCCAGCAAGAGAACAACCTATTATCAACCGTAAATTAACAAGCTACAATAATACAAGCGAAAGTATATCAAACGAGCTACCGTTACACATAATCATACAGGGCGAAATTAAAATCAGTACAGATAAAGACTCCACTGATGAATATGAACAACTTTAACTATGGGGGCAATAGTGAAATCAAGATAAAAAATCAGCTGTTCCATACATAAGTTCAATTGGCGCGCGGTCAAAATGTAGAACAGCTGTTTTTTCTTCTCGATTTTACTATTGTAAAAGTTGTTTATATTCATTAGTGGTCTTTACACAAAATTTCGGTACTAATTAAAATTTCAGCCTGTATATCACACAAGATGCTCCAACCTACTCGTCACGCTGTGCATAATAATATGTTCTACATGCGCAAGCGACACGGCCCGCTTGTTATGTACAAAAGGTGGTCAGGTACATAGGCTGAATGGGAGAGGCGCAGTAGTCATGACTGGCCTACAATGATGTGTCTTCAGGTAGAACGCTGATGCTTCAAAGACACACCCAAGCTACTGCGATTGTATGGGATTTGATGGCATTCCGTCATCGATGTTGCCATAATGACTCTCATTGAACAGAAGAAATGTCCATGCAGTCTTGAACGTAAGAGATTTTTCTGGAATTGTCTCACTCTCTTCTTACATCTACTATATAAAAATAAGTCGGGTTTTCCTTCCTGACGCTATAACTCCAGAACGCACGAACTGAATTCCACGATTTTGCATTCGTTGGAAAGGTCTCGGGCTCCGTGAGGTTTATAACAAAGAAAATTCCCATAAAACGGGGCCGGGGCGGGACGGGGCTGGCGGCAAAACGAAGTTCGCTGGGACCGCTAGTTAACTATATATTATTCTCGTAGAACTTGCTAACTTTATTTATTTCCTGATATTGACACTGATCTACGATATCCTCGAATGATCCAGTATATTTTGTGCTATTATTGAGCTTGCGTTAAATCCTGTAGATATTTATTTGACACACAAAACAAAAGCAAAAGATATCAAAATGAAATAAAAAAATAAATTTACGCGGAGTTTTTGATTTTTGGCAAAGTTCCGGTCGGACCTCGAGGTCACAAACTTGCAGTAATCATTGGGCCACCGTCGCGTCTTGAACGAGTGTGCAAAAAATCAGATCTACCGGATTAAAAACGCAAGGCGCCTCATCCCGCAAACAAATTTACTGGACTATTATGTCTATTGGTGAAATTAAGAAATAAAAAAAATTATAACCACCGCCTCTACTCTGCATAAGGTAACTTCCTTTGGTAAAAAAATATAAGGGCAGATTATTAAAAGACAAACTGAAGCGATTTTTCGTACCAAAAAACCTGGGTTATCGGTTTAATCACAATAAGCCAAAGATTTAAGCACTCGTATGTATTCGTTGGTTTCCACGTGAAAGCCGGATCACGTTTGCGGTCTGCGGTCGGCCTTATCTAATACAGGGTGTTACGATTTTTGCATAAAAATGTTTATTAGATACAAACGACTGATATAAATTAACAAAGCCGTGACGAAATTTAAATGACAGTAACAGTCATAAAAGTCGTTTATTTTTGCATATAGACGCACTTATACATATACACGTTCTAAATAACCCTACTAATACTTCGGGACAAATGTAAGCTAGTGATGTAATAAATTAATGAATGAATTATTTATTTGCGTTAAATGGGGTATACAGAAGTTTTACAGTTAAAATTATGTTCGGCCCATTTAGCCATTAACAAATAGCATGCAAATATTGTGGACAATAATTAGCTTTTTATGTGAATGCTGGGAAGATAAGCAGCGTAACAAACTAAGTATTTTTATGGGTAGAGACATAAACACCACTACTGCTTCGGGATAATTGTGGGCTAGTAAATAAATAATAAATAAAATAACCTTTATTTCAGGCATCGTGGCCCATAAATGACACATAGACAAATTCAATTAAATAAGATAAAATTAATGAAATAATATTATATTATTAAAAATTAATATTAATAGTTAGTGCTGAGAAGAAGCAGCGTAGAAAACTTAGTCGTTTTATTGGTAGAGACAGTAAATTTCATTTTTTTTCCTTTCACCAGAATTCTGTTTTTCTCCTTTCACCGAGTTCAATTGATCTCTTAGATATTCTTTTTCTCTATTCTTTTGTATGAAAATAGTGCAAAAAGCGATGATCGTTGCGCGGGCGCACGTCGCGAAAGTTTTCCACGCGGTCGTTTATAGGGTTCTTATAAAGTTAAAATGGAACCATATTAAAAGTGTACTTAATGCCTTTTTAATATAGTCACTTCGTTGTCGACGTAAACATAATCATATTTGGGTCTACAGTTAGTCTCTCACAGCTGTGAATCAAACAAACTTGTAAGTCAACCATGACTAGTCCAGTTGTCCTTAATGCAATTATTTATTTATACTTTATTGCACAACCAAAAACTGTACAAAAGGTGGACTTAATGCCGTATGGCATTCTCTACCAATTAATTGGACTAGATAAAGTAATGTTTTGCAGTAGGAAGAACATGCAAAAGGAAAATCTGAATGCCGTAATCTGGGGCCCTATTTTTGAATCACTCGCTTGGATATGGCGAGTGATATTCAATGTTTAAAGTCGAATTTTGGAATGAAAACCAGTTGTAATCTACACAAAAAGGATTTGAAAAATCATTGCTCAATTTTGTGAGTACTCACACGTCTAGATTTTGAGTGATTTCCGTTGATTTTTAAGTGTTTTCGAACGAAAATCACACGCCATATCCAAGCGAGTGATTCAAAAATAGGGGCCCTGACAGTTTACACGCGACATATAATAATATTTTATCCTAATTAATAGTATCATAAAGCCTAATTAAATAGATACTATAACGTTCATAGAAGTTAGTATTGCATCCATTAATACAATACGAATCATAAATTGACTCAGCCATAGTCTCTGTAATTTTGTACGGAACCGACAGTGCGCGAGACAATCGCACTTGGCCGGATTTTTGAAACCGCAGCTTCAACAGTGCGATTCTTTTTGCTGACGCTTGTAATTGTAGTGTGACCAAATTGTAAATTGTTTGGGGATGGGTAAAAGTAAAATGTTTTGTTGAAAGTTAATGCATATCACTGAATAGACACGATTTCATGACCTAATTGATTAGGGATGAGGAAAAGAAGATATTTTGGTTGATAGATTTGCCAATACTTATAGCATGATTAAAGTAAATATTTAATAAAAAGTTTATATTAATAAAGTAAAGTATTTTGTTGTTAAATGCCACAGAACAGACACAGGATAACTCAAAATCTTTCGGAGGATATTTTCATGATACAATAAGGAACATTGCTTAATTTGTGTTGGATCTATGTGGAGGCGTTATAATTTTGTCCATCTGTGACTATACCAGTCTCAGACCTTACCAAAACTGTTTACAACCTACTTTAGAAACCTTTATAGTGGTTGTTAGAAACGTAACGATTCCGCTTAGACCGACCACAACCAAGCTTTTCACTCATTTTTTTTAATCGAACATAACTAGACTTATTGTTGGAAATAGGTATGTAGGTACTTTGACTTCAATTATATCTAGTTATTTTTTAAAAAGCCTATTTAACGATCGGTCTGCTGCGTTAATGTCGAAAGTAGAGTTCTATCTACCTAGTTATTGTTCAGAATTTAGTCAGCAGATACATAAGTTTATGGGCAGAAACGATCTAGTTTGGAGACCCTTCGACTGAAGGCGCAGCGTAGGACGTCCACCGACGAGAAATATGGACAGATGACCTTTAAAAGACCTCTTAAAGATAGCAGAATTACACTGGATCACAGATGCAGATCGCTCACTGTAGAAAATCGTGGGCGAGGCCTATGTTTAACAGTGGACGTCCTTCCTTTGGCTGATAATGCTGATGACGATGACATAAGTTTAGATTTTTCTTTACAAATTATTTAAGGACGAAAGAGTAAACATTTTGTAGATATTTGTGAAACATTAAATTTTTAAAGAAATATTTGCAGATTTATTTCATTCAGTGACGTCCAAAATTTCAAACAAGTGTGTGACTTTCCCCAAATAAGGAAAAACAAAGTGATTTGTGATAAAACACTGTGATAAGAAGTGATAATAGATGACATTGTGTAACTGCAGATAAATATACAAGGACTGGCTGGAACGAAATCATCAATCATGGGTAAGTAAAAAATATAAGTACCTATGTACGTTGACTTTTCTCGCACCTACCTACCTAGTGACTATAATCCGAATCTATTCAAAGTTAGAGTGAACAGGCTTCTTCTGGGCGAGCTCGTTCCATCTTCGACTCCGTCTTGGTCGCACTTGGCTTGGTCTGGAGTCAAGAGCAAACCCATACTAAATAATAAAAAAAAACCTGACCACTTTTCAACGAAAATCACTTTGTAGTACTCACTACACTACAGGGAGTCATCAAGTCATCATGTCACATCACTTCAAACAAAAGATGACGCGAGATGCAAGCGATTTTAACTCTTAAGGTGGTTAGGCGGCGATGACCGCGATAACTAACTGGTTTATGATACTTTTGAAACTCTTATAAAGTACTAACAATATAATCGCATGGTTGTAATAATAATAAATGAGAGTGAATGTTGTGTTACTCATAAGAGACTAATTAATTAATATACAAGGTGCTTCAATTCAACCCGTAAATAATGAAGGGAGCTACTCAGAATCAGTAACTTAACAACTTTGCCCGAGAGACATAGTTCGAAAAAAGAAAAAAAATACTTCTCATACTAAATGCAATAAAACGCACGCATTCGTCTGATTTATATGGATAATCTTTTCTTGGCATATTTCGTTACAGATTAAGAGAAGCTCCCTTTATTCTTTAAGGGTTGTTTTGAAACACCTTGTATAGCTTGAAGTGTTGTAGTATCCCTTTTAGTTAAACTTAATAAGCCAAGTTATCCAATAACTCTAATAACAATAACGTTAACAAATATAACAATGTAGAGCCGATTTCAACCGAAGGTCGCTAGGACACGATTGTTGAGTCACTCTCGATTGTCAATGTGGACCTCGATCTGCCAAGAAAAAGTCTGATTCTGGCACCTATTACAAAATGTAAACAGCCTCACTCAACGTAAATTAAATAATCAAGAAAAAAAATCAGGAGATAAGTAATAATAGGTATTCTCGGCCTGTTACCTTAACTTTGTTCATGAGCTACAGAGCTAAAATTTCCTGTCCTAGTAGGTTTTAAGTTTATTTTTACCGACTTCAAGAAAAAATGATTTCATGCGTTTTTTATGGCCAAATAAATACATATTATAATAATAAACCCAATTACTTCACAAAAATATCGCAACAGTATTATAATCGCACATTCAGTTCAGAATACTGCCTCAGACGGGAGTTGAACCCACGTGTCGCGCTGACCCGAATCCCTCGCCGACGCACCTTTCCACCACTCGCCCGCCACGGTTAGATCACTGCAGTCGTTTGCAGTTATGTCATATCGTTTTGTTTACACGCGACATAAACTTGATTGGGTATGGATTAGTTGGATTGGAATCATCATCGAGAGGGAGAGAGAAGGAGAAAATGTTATAAAGCTGGGTATTAGCTGATGGCATGCTGATGGTATGACCTACTGTCTGTAATTAATTACCATATTTCTCATCTGAAACTAGATTTTTGTATCACTTTACATAGGTTGTAAAAAAAAAATATTTATTTTAGTTACCTCTTATAGTGCTAAAGTTGACCTTAATGACGATAATTTGATTGCAAAATCAGTGTATGAATGAATAATTTTACTAAGTAATTAATTTCTATTAAAAATATCATGCCCAAGGCGATACAGCTGTCATAACTTTTCATAATGATATGCAAGTATCAATAACACAAACAAGTCTCATGAATTATTATTGCAATAGATCATATCGGTATCATTACGAATAATTTTCTTATCTATGCGTGGGTGGTGGTATTTGTTGACGGTGACATATTAATTGCATTGCGGGTTCAAGGGAGGCTGGACTATAAAGAACACTGTTAATATACTCCTTACAGACACAAAATGTAGATAGCATTACAGTCCATCATCAAACAATCGCGCGTTGAAAGTACCACTTTAAGAGATGCTCAAACAAAAATTATATAAATTATGTAAATTATAAAATAAATTATATTTAATTAAATTATATTAGATAGTAAATTTTGTAGCGTATCGCGTCATAAATAATAAACGAAAGGCTTATTTACCCAATCAAATGCAATACCATTTTGCTTAGATTATGAAACCATAATGAATGAAAACAAAGTGAAACAAATCGTAGGTACTTCTTACTATACTTTCATGCCATTTCCTTCAACTCATGCTCCTTCAATTAGTGGCTTTCTATACCCTATATTAAACATGTCCATATAGTAAAGATTCTTAATACATATCAAATTAGATATGATGGTACAATGTTCCCAAAATTAGCCTACGTCTTTGACCAGTCTGTATAGAAAATTCATCTACTTAGTTCCATTCACTGGTTTCAGTAGTAAAGACACAGAAGATATTAGATCTAGTACTACGTAATAGGTAGGTAATAAGGGCTGCATACTAGCTTTAAAAAATATAAAATGGGTTCGCTCTTGTCTCCAGACTAGACCAGATGCAACATAGTGTACTGTTGTTGTTCTAGCTAGCTAATGATAAATACAATCGAAATTACCAACCCACACAAAAGGGACAATTAAAGAGAAAGAGGGATAGCAATCGACCTTCCGAGCCCATCCCGCCCACGTATCGATAGTTGCGCAAACGCAGGCAAACCGGCAGGATAACAATAGTTTTGCAGCCGCCCACCGACTGCCATTTGCAGAGGTCGCCGGTTTCATTCCCGCTGTGCTTTTGGTAATTAATTTTGGACTGCTTAGGTATTGTATAAATAATTAACAGTATAAGAGAAATATAATACAAACCTGTAACTTGCAAATAATTTGGGACGTTGATGGGTAGCAGCAACTTTAGTACTGGCAGAAGGCTGGATATATTTGGAGTTTTCATGAAGATAAAGGAAAAGTCTCCAGCGCTCTTCAAATTGATGATGATGGTGGGAGAAAATTGGATCTTTGTATTCTCTCAGTCAGTGTACCTATACGGCCGAGATCTCTACCGCCTAACCACTTGCAAACGAAAACTGCTTGCATGACACAAAAAAAGGGTGTAAGGTTAAAGAAATGACAACGAGAGGTGCAAGCTATTTGGCGCGGTTAGAGAATTAACGATTTTCTGAGCGATTCACGACTCGAATCCTGGTCAGAGACCTATCTAACCTTTTTAAGTTCATTTTTTAACCAGGAATGCTTAGCTTACTTTAAATTTGTTTGAACAAAATGTTTAGAAACCTTCAGAATTGTAAAGTCCAAACTCTAACTAGCAGAGTCTGGAGTCATAAACATGATGAAGTAGCTGTATGTATGGAAGTATCTTCATAGAGGAATTTGCAAGGAATGTGGGTTGCTGCTGTATTGCTTTATTAGCATACCTAAGTACCTAAGCACAAATGTCAAAGTTCAATCATACACGTAACTTGTAGTTCAAATTAAGTTGTCTCCAAGAATTTAATAAAGCGAGATAAATTAACCTCAATCAGCAGATAATGAATACTGCCAAAAGATTTTCTAAAACATGTCATAGCATTCTAAACCGCAGTTAAAGCCACGGTTTATGGTCAACGGGCGATTAACAGTCAACTAACTAGTCAGCGTAGGTGTCGACTGTTATTTAGTGTCATTAGAGTTTTAGCGAATTAACTGAATCGGTTTTGCCTATACTAGAAGAGGAGACGATGTCAAAAAGTGAGCTTTTACAGCAAAAAAGACATATCTTATTAAAATTTCTAGCTTTTTGGCTAGGGTACCGAATTGTCGTAAATATCATGCAATTATTTTCAGTTTTACAATTAGCTGATAAGTAGAAAACTTTCAAAATTTTTCGTGATTTACTTCAGTTGTTGGGTCCTACTCATTATTGAATGTGGGCTTAATTCGACCTCCTTGATGAAGTACGGAAACATAAAGATTAAATCAGACGATTGTCTTCGAATCTCCATAAAATTGCTTATGTGTCTTCTTCAACAAACAATAGCACTCGATGTCGCAATAAAAAAAACTGTATCATACTCGTAGTTTCGAAAACGTCCTCGCTCCGAGGTCGGTTTGACCACAACGTTGCATTTAGTTTATTTACATTTTTTCATCACTTCAAATGTTGCATGTGGACTGAATTTAGCGAAATGCGATAACACACCCACCAGACATTTGACGCAACCAGCCAGTTCTGACACGGCGCGGTTGAACGCAGCCGCATAACGATACGAGTTAGAAAAAAAAACACGTGATTAAAAAAAAGTTTGCCAAAGGATTCATGTTCAGTTTTTATCACGGTATCCAGTACATGAGCGGCCTGATAACGCGCTAACGTTAGATAGCGATTCACTTGTTTCAGTTTATTTTTCCGTCTCGGAAATTACCGGTGTTCGATTCGAATTTCAATTTTATTGTTGATCGTCAAGTGTATTTGAGGAAAGATAGTGCCTTTTTTAAAAGTTTTGAGTGCAGTGTTGTGCCAGTTCTTCCACGATAGAGTACCAAGGAGGTTGGTATTCGGTTATCCTGAAATGTTAGCGAGTTCTGTAGCAATGAGACTGTCTTTGATTCTGCTTTGATTAAACCTACACCTACTTAAACTCATCAAATAAGATAATGTTAACACAAAATAATTAGGATCCTCCCACCTAATACGATATCTTTATTTTATTTTATTTATTTTATTTTTTTATTTGAGGACAACCAACAAAGCATACACTTCACAATTATACAAGACAAGAAATTACAACATAGTTATAGTGTTGCCTTAATTAAAGGCTGCCACGACATGCGTAATAAACATTGAAGTCAGTAACAAACTGTAGTAACCTGCACTACACGAGTAAAAACAAATTGAAACAGTATTTACTTTCTTAGACTTTAGAAAATAATTTCGGAACAGTCGATTTAAAATTACGAAGTGAGTATGACATGTCAATCTCTGTGGCATTTAAACGAGATAATTCACTGAAATGTGACTGGATCCTGTTAATCGTTGAGAAATGGCGTAGGTTAGTCCTGAAACTATTTGCCTTAAACTTAACTTAACTTAATCTTTAGTTCTAATAGTCATATGAAGAACGAATCTACTTAGTAATGTTAAATGTACTTAGGAATATTTAAAATGGTTTTCAAAACAAGATACTTTTGAAAAGATCTGGCTATTGTCGTAATGCATGCTTACCTTAGTTAGTTGAATGAATGAATAATGTAGTCAGATAAGTAGCTGTTATCAACGAATAACTGACGTGAAAATAAAGCGCTAAGTACACTTATTCTGGCGTTTTTACGTACGTTAGAACAAATATTTAGTGATGACATGTTTGACAACACGTAAGTATGCAGTGGTGCCAGTGGTTTGCGCTCCTGACTACTGAACCAGCGGTCGCGGGTTCGAATCCGGCAAGCTGCAAATGTTTGAGTGATGAGCACGAACATTTGTACCTAAGTCATTGATGTTTATGTATTTTAGTATTTATGGGAGACGCCCCCGTCATAATCGTTGTCTGGTACTTCGTAACACAAGTAAGGCATTTCCTTACTTCAAAACCAGACGACTGGTGTGTTATCTGGATATTTATGTTTATTTCTCAAGCAAGTAGTAAAACTTACCCAGTCAGATTAAATAAAATTGAAACAAAAATGAATAAACAGTCCGAGATTTTATAATTACAACATTTATTTATCAAAATGCCAAGTAGGTTAGGTAGGTTAAGTAATCACACTTCCAACATTGCCAATTTCCACTACAGGATGTGTACATAGCCTTAAACGGCATTATAAAGCGGGGACACATCAGGGGACACACAAATAAACGATAAGTTACGTGCCAAAAACATGGTTATCAATCAATCGGCAGAAGGAAATATTGACGGTGTGAAATCCGGTTTAGATCTTGCGATCGCAATCAAAAGTTGCAGTAAGGATGAGTGTACACTGGGCACTGGGCCTGATTCTAGAAATGCACGGACTTAAACTAAAGCAAATGTAACTTTCTCTTCTAATTAAAATGAATTTTTTTTGACGACGCGTTTGGTGTAGTGGTTAGCGCTCCTGACTATTACGCCGGCCGTCGTGGGTTCGAATCCCGCAAGGGGCAAATTTTTGTGTGATAAGCACGAAAATTTGTACCTAAGTCATGGATGTTATATGTATTTAAGTATTTATGGGAGACGCCCCCGTCATAATCGTTGTCTGGTACTTCGTAACACAAGGAAGAAAATTCCTTACCACGAGACCAGACAATTGGTGTGTTGTCTGTAAAAAAAAAAAAAAAAAACAGATGGAATACAATGATTTAGAGACGTTATTATGAATGACTAAAGTATCAGACCAATGCCTGTGACCACAAAATAGAGACATCTAATCTGTGCTGTGACGTTGCTTACTATTTATACTTCTGAGTGACTATTTATACGTCAGTGTAACTGCATCTTTATTTGACACTTGATTTGTGGGTATTCAATTCTTGAAATTTATTGGTAGCGTATTTAATTGCAAATAAGTACACACCCACAAATCCTGAATAGGAGATTTTAACGGCAAACTGAGTACTTAGCTGAAACGTGTAATTTAAACTTTATCCACATAATTATTTTTGAATTTATAGTCAAGTAAGTCGTCCACCAATTTGAACCCGTTAAGTGTTAAAGACTGGATATGCAAATTATGCTAAGGATTGCTTAAATTAAAGCAGATTTTTTTAAATAGTAGTAAATTAGGACTAAGATATGGTAAGTTGAGTAGGTTCATTAGTAGTCGAAGTTATGCCGATCTTTATTATCATCAGTCATCTTTCGCTAAAAACAAACTAATATGTAGTTGCCATATAATACCTTGTTCAGAAGATCCGGAACGAAAATACCATACACTCTCTGAAATGCATTTCTTAAAGCTTAGTAGAAGCAAGTCAACCAACACCAAAGATAGCAAGCAAGTACGAGTAAACACAATGACATTAGAGTGATTGATATTTGGGCCTGCGCCTACGCACGGTGTTACAAGATCTCACAGCGAATGATCATACTCTGCCTACTTAATAGACGTCTCGTATTTTCAGATATAGCCATCTCATTTTCTCTTAAGATCGTCAGGGAAGGTACTGCAGGGACGGCTACATTCGGAAGTACAATATCTTGTAATAGAGTAGGGCCTCTGATAGCGATACGAGCTTTGCGGTTTGTGCAACCTCGAAAACAAAATTGGGCTAATTTGAATCAAAATAAGCTAGTTATTTTCTGCAGCTCTGTCTTCTGCGTTGACGTCAGATTTCTTATTAAATTCAATACATCAATTTTGAAAAAGGCAGGTCTTCTTCAAGGTTCAATTCTTTTACCGACATACATTCAAATCGTTTGAGGAAGTTTTATTTGATAAACAAGTGTAAAAGCGATCTTTTATAGGTACGAGCAGTATACTTAGAACGGCTCTGATAATTAAGGATAAGTTTGAAGAAGGTTTGAAACTAGTTCTAAAATGAAGTCAGTAGGTATACCAATACCAATCAATGTTTAACACAGTCGCCATTTATAAGATTAATACTAAGTAGTCTGAAACCTCATAAGTTAACAAATTTATCGTCGTTTACGCGTCAAAGTCGTATCAAATAGTGCCATAACGCCAAATATGTTGTACAATACAATTCGCATGACTTCATTCGCTTATAAATTGTTAAGTAAGCTGTGTTATTGACGCGGAATTAATTTTATTGCCTAACTGGGCGCGCGCGGGCTACTTTGTATTGTAAAGAACCTTTGAATAGACAAGAATGACAAAAACAGGGGTAGTTACATTAATACATAACGAAATAACAGGCAAGAAAACAGAGAGGAGAGTTATAAATTCATGAATAACGAAATAACAGGCAAAAATAATATAATGCAATGTTAGGCCAATACTAAAAGCTTACGCAGGGTTGGTTTTTCCTGAGGTTTTTCATCTTTAAATTTTACTTGACTTCTATTATGTTCAACATTGTACGCTAAACGTTTACGTCAGGTTATTGATAAGATAAGATTTTAGAGCAAGGTTAAGTACCTACCTGCTTGATTTTGTAATTTTATAATGGCTGAAAAGTTGATACAACTCGTCGCATCGCATCTCCTTTTCTGTTCTTAGACAATGATATTATGAAAAATAAAGAACGTCACAGGGAGGCACCATGGGTCCATTGCTCTTCTTATTTACAAGGAAGGAACAACTTTATACAGGTGAATTCAAGCAAAAATTTAAATCGGCACCTACCTTCATTATGGATGCAGCAAATATGAATACTGGACACCTAATGAGATCATTGCACAAAGGTTCAACGACTGAATTAGCATGTTTTTGCGTCTGATGGAATCGAAGGGTGTAGCGTGGGATTGGGCTGATTGCCGCAAGTGTAAAGAAATAAGTAGTAACTAAGTATTATTATTATAAATTATCCTCCCATCTATGGCATCTCTTCAAACTAGATCAGCAGAAGGGGCAAGATATATAAAGTTGAATCAAATAACTAAAAATTTAATCTAATAATCTGTCTTAGCTAAATGCCTAGTCTAGAGTCAAAATCAAATCCATTTCGAATTAAAAATACACTCTCATTTCTATGCACTAAGTAAATAAATAAGAATTTATCTGTTCTGTAGTTCGAGGAGACGGTATGTTAGACATGATGACAGAGAGAAAGAAAAAAATAGAAAATCAAAAGAATAAAATATTGATCCTATTTTTTAAATTTCCGTTCCGTTGCACTTATTCCTTTTTATTCCCATATGATTCCTTACTTTTTGAATCATCGCCGTGGCTGACGCACAAACCGTGCATGCCAAAAAGGAAAAAAAAGGTAATTATACAAACTAACAAAATTTTTGATTCAAAATGATGAAATAGTTTTCACAATTAAAGTGGACTATATCTTCGTAACCTTGAGGTCTCAGAAGGAGAGACACAGTTCCTACTTACTTATCAATTACTTCTTTGAGTACACTCTCATTCTCGTATGCATTTCAAAGTCAATACCTACTACTACTACTAGCCTTTTCAAACAAAGCGGGGGAAATTCGCACTTCATTTTTAAATTAGGCCACACGTTTAATTTATTGTTTTAGCACATCTTAGCCCACAGTGTCATTTTGTTTGTGTTCATAAAGTGAATATGGGTGTCGAAAGAGTAACTCTTAAGTATTATTAAAAGACCTATTATGCTCCTAACAGGCCACACCCTGTATGAAGACTAAATTTTGCCATTTAAAATAAAAAAAGGAAATACTGCTTTATTCCGTGTGTAAATGAGAAAATATGACACTGTCATGATCATGTAAATGTCAAAATGTAATGTATTATGCAAAAAAAAAAAATCAAACTTGAAAACTTTGCTTGAAAAAAAGTTGTTCGGGCTTGTGTACAAACAAATAAATAACTGAATAATTAATTATTTAATGAAGACAGTGACTCAAAATAAAGGAGAAAGATGTCGTGGTCAGCCGTGCGAAGGACGAGAGAGTACAAGTTTATAATGGTATTATCAGCTCGATTATCATTTTTATGATAAGCTATCTAGGATTTTCATTTTACTAGATTAATTAGTGTAGTAGAGCTACCGGTAGATCATATCGCTGCATTGCAACTATTGCACTTTTATTTCAACAAGTTTAAGAACAGTAGTTGTTGGTTTAAGTTGGTGATGGATGAAGGCCTAAAAGATTGTGTACGTTGCCCTAAAAATAGTCTACCAATAGTGTTAATTAAATTATAATCAAACTATAAAAATATTGACTAAGTAATTTTTAATAAGTATTTATTTTTCTTTTAGATCGAGGAGGTTATGCAGCAGAAGGCGCCGGGGGTGCCTAGTGGTCTTAAACTTCAGTATGTATTATTGAAATTACCAAGATAATATTCAGAATATTTATGGGTTCTCCTGGGAAATTCATTATTTTCCTTGCTAAGAAACTTTATAAAACTCGGAAGCTACAGCGCCATCTGTTAGGTATCTGTAAAACTATCTCATAACTGACGGGCGCTGTCTCATGACTGTTTGTACGAGAAACTGTACGCTATTTTCGTCGTTGCTTGTCATGGGGATATAGCTCAGTGGTAGAGCATTCGACTGCAGATCGAGAGGTCCCCGGTTCAAACCCGGGTGTCCCCTGACCATAAAGTCTCTTTTGTCTCTTTTTAATTAGTTTTTATTTTTGTTTAATGAATTATAATTAATGTTTTATTTTATGAATTATGATTAATAAATCGATAAATCATTAATTTATAATAATAATTATAAATTAATAATTATAATTATAAATTAATTAATTTATTATAATAATAATTTATTGATTAATCGTTTTGGAGTTAGGGATTGCGGGTGTTGAAAATGATAAGAATGTTTGATGTTAAAAATACCGCACTATATTTAAAGTTCCACAAATGTTAAAATGTTAATGTTAAATGTTAAAATGTTAATGTTATGAGCGCGCCCGGTCGCTATGGTTCCGTGATTTGCACTAATTAGGTAAAGGAAATGCATAGCAAACGAGTGCGCTTATGACGCGTGTTCGGTTATATCAAATTACACCGAACATCTTGCGGAGGGGCGAAAGAAAAGATACAGCTTAGAGTCAACTAAAACGTTCATCACAATTTTTACATATTTTCACTAAACGAGATTTTTCGTAGCACTGGGGTTGTACCCTTATCTTTATAACCACACACATTCACTGATACACTCTCACTGCACTTTTCACTTGTTGCTTTGTTGCGAGGGTTCGGCTGTGGACCTGGGCTAGGTCCAGCCGCTCCCGCCCCCGCTGTTGCGTCGGTCGCCGCTGTTGCATCCTCCGACGTCGTCGAGTTTTGCCGCTGTTTGCAACAATAGCCACGTCGTCGGCAAAGGACAACGATAGCTACTATTACTGTTATTGCCCACAACCCCCATATTGCTGAGTAATGGTGAAGGTCATGAGCGGAGATGTTTTTCACTAGTCCGTCATCTTTCTTCATGATATCTATGTTGTCTTTTATCTCCTGAAGTTGACGTGTAAGATCAGTGTCCGTAGTTGTTTCTGTTAAGAACTTGTCCTGTTTGTCCTCGATGGTAATGTTTATAACGTTATTTATGGGAGCAATTATTGGAATGTGGAAATTGTGGGTTAATTCCATTCGATTCTCTTGTTGTTTGTGAGTATAAATAGTAAAGTTCTCTGTCTTCAGTATACAGTTGTTGTGAATGTTTATCACGCTAGTTTTGGACAGCTGATGTGCGGTAACTTGGTCGTCACAAATTGTTCTTAAGTTACAGTGATCACAGCAAAAGAATAAGTATTGATTGATTTTAGATAAACTTATCAATCGATTCTGGCAGACAGTAGAAATGGTTTTGCAGTGGTCAGTTTCATCTTTAACACAGAAATCCTTATCAGCTCTCATCTTGAATATCGGTGTCTTTAATTGACATAAGTAGGTAGTAACGTCACGTTGTATACAATGTTCAAGTTCAGATGACGTAACCGGTAGGTATGAATCTTTCTGCAAGTTCATCGCAATGTAATGTTCAATAGGGACCAGGGTGACCATGTTTTTCCCTATTTGATGTGGGACACTTTGAATGTTGTATAATTCATAGGTATCTCTGCTGGTCAAAGGAATTCTAATCTCGAATATCAAATATTGTAATGTTAGTTTGGCTTTTATTTGTAGCAATCTGTATAGGTTGTGCAACTCGGTTTGTATGTTATCGATCGGCAGAGTGAGATCTTTCAACTGACTGGAGATAATGCTCAGCTGATTTTGCAATTGTTGAGGATCAATTAGGTGAATGTTAATCTTCCCATTGTAAACATTTGTTATAGTGTCCAATAAAGTATCTTGAACATTTTTAAGGTGTGACAGCAAGTTGTTAGCAGCCATTGCAGATAAAGTAAATTCAGTCATATATTCAACATCGTTCACTTTTGATTCTAAAATATTCGTATTCTTATCTAACTTCAGTAAATGTTGATTTATAATTTTGTGTTGTTTTTGAATCATGGTCTCAGTTCTTTTCAATAAATTGTACTCAGCCTCTACAACTGACGTCTGGTTCCTCCATAGTAGCGCCAGGTGTTCCTCGTTATCTCTCACAGCCGCAATGTCTTGTTGATATTGTTCCGCGAATCGGTCGTCCAATACTCCGAACAGACTGTTCGCTAGGTACCCGACACCGTTGACAAGGCCGCGGCGCTTACGGGCACGAGTGCTAATTTGTTTGTTCAGCAATTTTCGATTGTTATGGTTTATTTCATTGTAAGCGTGCTCTAATTGCAGCATGATAATATTACATTGAGTTGATTGTTTAATTACTTGACATATAGCGCTTAGATGTTCGTAATATTGTTCATATGCAGATGTTGCTTCCCAATAAGGATCCATGTTGTAATAAGCAACTATTTTCCACTCGTCACGAATCAGTTGCATGTTGCTAATTTTATCAAAATAAAACGCCTGTTTTTCTTTTAGTAATGTCATTTGGAAACATTGGCCGGAAACAAACATGTTCAAAATAGTGATGCACATAAATATTGCCATTGTCACTAGGTTTGCTGTATACAAGTGTCCTTTCCTTGTTGTTTTCTTTTCCTTCTCTTGTTTTTCATGTTGAATTGTTTCAGATTGATCTTTCAAAGGTAGCAGTGAAAGTTTCACTACTGGTCTCTTTATTGTTCCACTTTTCGTTTTCACGGTTACTACTCTCACATAACCATCGGCCCCGGGGTGAACTTCGACCACTCTTCCCATAGTCCATTTACCCGGCGGCATGTTATCTTCATGTATCACTACCATATTTCCAACTTCGATGTTTTGTTGAGGATTTTGCCATTTTCGTCTTGCTGTTAATTGGCTTAGATATTCTGTTTTCCACCTCTTCCAGATATCTTGAAACAATTTTTGTGTTAAATGCCAACGTGTGCGCGCATCTTCCTCTGTTTCTAGCACTGTTACTCCTGGTCTTCCTGTTAAAAAGTGTGCCGGCGTAAGGAAGTCTAAATCGTCAATGTTTTCTGTTAATGGGCATAGAGGTCTCGAATTGAGACAAGCCTCTATCTGTGTTAAAATGGTACTATACTCTTCAAAAGTTAGCTTCTGTTCTCCTACTACTCTTCTCAAGTGGTGTTTTAAACTCCGAACAGCACGTTCCCAAATCCCGCCAGCGCTGGGCCAGGACGGAGCGTTATAATGCCATTCTATGTTCATATCTGTTATTTGCGTCATAAAATTATCATCGAAGATTTGTTGCAGTTGTTTCAATTGTTCTTGTAAAACTCTATTAGCGCCGACAAAATTAGTCCCATTATCACTATAAATGTGACAAGGAGCTCCTCGACGTGCTGCCATCCGACGTAATGCTGCCAGGAACGCGGATGTTGTCATATCTGATACTAACTCCAAGTGAACCGCTTTCGTGACCATGCAGATAAAAATAGCCACATATCCTTTTGTTGTTCTAGCTCCTCTCCCCTTGTTTAACTTGACATCTACAAACCCAGTGTAGTCCACACCTGTGTGGTAGAATGGACTAGCAATGTTACACCGAGCAGCAGGTAAGTCACCCATTAACTGTTCTTGTTTCCTTCCATCTTGTTTTCTACATGTTATGCACTGCCTCAAATGCTTCTTCACCGTATTGTTTCCGCCGATGATCCAGTACTCCTGTCTCAACGTAGCTAACGTGAGCCTTGGACCGCCGTGGAATGTTAACTTGTGTGCCTCATCAATCAATAGACTTGATAGGCGAGAATCACTTGGAATTATTTTTGGATGTTTCATGTCGAAGCCAATAGATGCCTGCGACAGACGTCCACCGACTCGCAAGATGTTGTTATAATCAATAAATGGATTTAAGGTCAACAATTTACTTTTAGCTTCAACTTTTCCATGTTTGCGCAAGTAATTTATTTCCGATTCGTATTCAGCTGTTTGTGTGCATTTAATAATTGTCAATTTTGCATTTCGCAGTTCCTGCAATGTTAGGTAACTCGACTTACGGTCACGTTTAGGTGTCAATGCCCTATGTATCCACGCGACGATTCGAGTTATTTTGTTGAATGAGCTATGTTTTGTTAGTAATTGTTGTATAATACTTTCGTTTTCTATCTGTTGTACTGTGCAAGATTGACTAACTCTTATTTCTTCGTTTGTTTCAAATGTTTGTTTTAAAACTTTTTCAGGTTCGTATGTTGATAGCCAGAAAGGAGCTGACCACCATAATGAGTGTTCTTTTAATTGGCTTGGAAATAAACCTCGACTTGCAGAATCAGCCGGGTTTTCGTCTGTTTTTACGTAACTCCAATTTTGTTCGGGCATCACCTCTGTTATTTTTTCTACTCTGTTTGCCACAAAGGGCTTCCACCGACTTGGTTCTCCTTTCAGCCACCCTAGAACGACTTGTGAGTCCGTCCAGCCGTAGCTTTTAATGTTTTGATGTTGCAATGCTTGTTTAATTTTGTTAATTAATTTTGTTAGTAAGTATGCGCCGCATAGCTCCAGTTTCGGTAATGTTAACGACCTTTTGAGTGGCACAACTTTTGATTTAGCGGCTACAAGTATAACTTGGTTTTGTTTTTTCATGCGTGCGTATACTACACATCCATACGCTTCCATGGATGCGTCACAGAAGCCGTGTAGTTCTATGACGTCACACTCGTTACTCTGTATCCATCGTGGAATTTTAAAACTACTTATGATTTCGTTAATTTCAGCGCGCAATTTAGACCACTCCTTGTTAATGTCATCTGAAACTTCTTCATCCCATTGAGTGTTTGTTTTCCAGACCTTTTGAAATAAAAGCTTCATTGTAGTGGTAATTGGTACCAGCCAGCCCAAAGGATCAAAGATTCTTGAGATTTCGGAAAGAAGTATGCGTTTAGTAAGCTTCTTGTTTTGGTGGGGTAGTTCATACTTAAATATGAATTGGTCTTCTAAAGGGTTCCAGCATAGACCTAAAGTCTTCGACGTATGTTCTGATTTAAAATTAAACATAAAGTTGTCATCACTGTTTTGTTTACTCGATACGCTAGTTAATATTTCAGGATTGTTCGTGGCCCATTTTCGTAAGTTAAATCCACCTTTCTTAAGTAGCTGATCGAGATCTTCTACTAACTGTTTACCACTTGACAAGCTGTGAGCCCCGTGGACCAGGTCATCCATGTAGAATGACTCGTCGAGTACTCTCGCAGCTTCCGGAAATGTTTTACTTTCGTCTGTTGCTAATCTCTTAAGCGTCATCATGGCCAAAAATGGAGCTGATTTTGTGCCATATGTGACTGTTGTTAATTGATATGTTTGTACGGGTAATGTTGAGGAATCTCTCCACACGATTTTCTGCAAGTGTTGATCTTGTTCGTTCATTAAAATTTGTCGGTACATTTTCTCAATATCAGCTGTGAAGGCATACTGATATTTTCTCCATTTTATTAATAAAGATTGTAGGTCTTGTTGCAAATTAGGCCCCTTGTACATTAGATCGTTAAGTGACCTTCCTGTAGATGTTTTAGAAGATGCGTTGAACACCACTCGGTATTTTGTTGTTGTCGACTCAGCTCGTTCCACGCCGTGATGAGGTAAATAGCACTCGACCGCATTGTTATTGTTATCAAGTTTCATATGATGTAGGTCTTGGTATTCTTTCATAAATGTTTTGTATGCCAGGGCCAAATTTTCTTGTCGTTTTAATTTATGTTCTAAGTTATGAAATTGTGCTAGGGCCTTTGGTTTTGAGGTACCTAGCTGTTCTTCAAAATTAGGTTTCATGGGTAATCGTACCACATATTTGCCTTCTTCGTTTCTTGTTGTTGTTTTTTGAAAGTAGTCAATGCAGTGAATATCTTCTGAACTCATATCTACATCTTCTGTTATCTCCTCCATCTCCCAAAATTGTTGAATATCTTGTATGTTGTTAATGATAACGTTGCATTGAAATGATTGCGCGCTTCCGCACAGAAGCCAACCTAGTTGCGTTTGTTGCGCCATCGGCTGTGTTATATCGCTTCCTTTAATAACTCCTCCTAATACAATGTTAGCGTAGATGTCCGCACCCAGAAGAAGGTCAACGGGGCGGCTTTTATAAAACTCGGGGTCAGCCAAGTTAATGTTTTCAATGTTAGACCAAGATGGTCGAGCGAATGTTTTGTTTGGCAGATTTTTAATTAAGTTATTCATTATGAATACTTCTGCATTGAATGTATAACTATTAAACATTGACGCGCATGTTATGTTCATTTTCCCCTTACAGCTGTTTTCTCGTTGACCGACGCCAAAAATGACGCCTTTACACATCATTCGTTTCAAACCTAAAGCTTGAGCTGCGTTTTCAGAGATGATTGATATTTGAGAGCCTTGGTCGATTAAGGCCCTCATGTTAATAAAAGTTCCATCGGCTTTCAATACCTTCAGTTCAGCTGTTGCTAACAGTACTTCCGAATAGTCATTTTGAGAAGTATGTGAGCTTGAAGTGACGTTCTTAGAAGTTGTTACTGTTGAATCTGATTTAAATTTTGATAGTTCCAAGGCATCATGAATTAGGGTGTTATGTTTCCCAGGGCATTTTCGACATGTTTTCGTCGAATTACATTGTTTGCCGTTGTGCGAAAATAAGCAATTTACGCAAATTCCTAGTCTGTTTATCGTCATCAGCTTCTTTTCGTTCGACATTTGCAAAAATGGCCTGCAATTATAAATTCCATGTTCATTTTTACACAGCGGACACGTGTAACCCGAAACATGAAATGATTTCGCAATCTGGTTTCCGCTGTTTGTTCGATAGGTATCAAAGTGTGGTTTCTTCGTATTTAATGAAGTAAAATGTTGAGACCTTGATTGAAAATTATTGTTTCTTTGTGGGTTTATTTCTTGTTTACGTCGAGATGATGTTTCGAGCACTGTAAATTTACTCTCGAGGAAATCTAATAATTCTTGTAGCACAGGCAAAGCCCGAGGATTCTTAACTGATTCCAAATAATCTGAATATGTTTCGGCATCTAACTTTTGCGACAATATATGCACAATAATTGGATCCCACGTAGATGTTTCCACGCCAAGGTTGTTGATGGCATGTAGTGTCTCGACTGTTATATCGTGCATCCTTTTAATATGTACCAAAGATGATTGTTGCATTGTAGGAAGGCTGAATAATACATTGATATGTGACGTAAAAATTAGTCTTTCGTTATTATAGCGATGATTTAAAATAGTCCATGCTGTTATGTAGTTGTCTGACGATATAGTCAAATGTTGGATCAACCTCTCTGCCTCACCTCTCAGTTTACTTTTCAAAAATTGCATTTTTTGAGCCTGTGATAATGTTGGATTGTCATGAATAGCTTCGTTGAACAAATCTTTGAAGGACACCCACTGTGTGTAGCTGCCACTAAACACAGGGATGTCTAATGTTGGGGTTGATTTTTCTCTGTGCGAAGCTGACCACATCTTTTTATTGATCTCTCTCTTCAACATGTTGTATTGTTTTTCACATTTGGTGAATTTAGCTTCGTACTCCAAGTTATTACCGTTTAACTCACTGTCTATCTCCCAGTGTAAGCTGTCTATTGCTGCCCATCGTGTTTCCAACAGTTTAAGTGCGTCTTCGTACTCCCATTTATCTGTTATCTGTTCGATGTTAATGTTAGATACTGTTCTTTCAAATGCTTTAAAGTTTCCTAGTTGTTTGCGTAGTGTTTCGTCTAATCTGCTATACGACCCATGTTCACTCTTCTGTTGTACTGACCCCGCTTCGTCTTGATTCTCAACTGTTTTTGATGTTGGTGCTGATTGTTGCTGCCCCAAAAATAGTTGGTATTCACTATTAATTAGATTTTTATACTGCGTATAGACTTGTTTAATTGCGTCATACTTCTTGTTTTCAAAATAAGGGTCTGTTTGACTAATGTTCTCTAAAAGTTGATCGTGGTTAAATTTAAATTCATTCCACAATTCTTCTAGCTTGTTCCATCGTCTCTTGAAATACTCTACATTGTTCTTCCTATCCGAACTATCTTTTCTATAGTTTCTGTAATCACGTTCAATGTCTTCGGCGAGCTGGAGCTGTGCCTCCAAAGTCACCATGTTGATGTTGAGGGTGAAAAGTCATAAAATGGACAGATCTTACTTGTTTTTCGGCGTACAGACTGCGGGCACCTGATGTTGGTGTTGTAGACCCGTTGTCGTAGCTATTGATGATGTTGATGTTGTTGTCCAACACTGCAATCCTTTCACTCAATGTTCTGCTAGTTCACACACCTCACTTGTCGACACTAAAAGTTTAGTTTTACTACCAACACGCGAGGCCCATTTCGAAGGACCATATTTTGGAGTTAGGGATTGCGGGTGTTGAAAATGATAAGAATGTTTGATGTTAAAAATACCGCACTATATTTAAAGTTCCACAAATGTTAAAATGTTAATGTTAAATGTTAAAATGTTAATGTTATGAGCGCGCCCGGTCGCTATGGTTCCGTGATTTGCACTAATTAGGTAAAGGAAATGCATAGCAAACGAGTGCGCTTATGACGCGTGTTCGGTTATATCAAATTACACCGAACAAATCGTATTGATACTAACTAAAAATTGTTTTAGTCAACCGCATAGTTCAGGCGCCCAAGTACGGAGCAAGGCGTTTTCGGCGAATTTCTTCAAAGCCACCTTTAGCTCGAGGAGTAAGGCGGTGCCTGCCGCCAGTTCTACCTACGTCGTCTCTGAAAACACCAAAATAGGCAGCGCGGAGACTAAGCCTATCACTAGAAATCGGCCCAGGACTGGTAAGCGCCTGTACAATTATTTTCATTAATTTATTGACCGATGATATTGCCTAGAAAATATAAGCAGGAGTTTTTTTCCTTTTTTTTACAGCATCGCAAGCTGACACTTCTTCAAAGGTCAAACTAAAGAGGGGTGACCCCAACAAACCACCAGTCAAACGTCCCGATAGGTTAACGCTTGACTTTAAACGACCGGAGCGATCAAAACCACCCCTCACCCCAACTCCGGACCCAGAAGGGCCCAAGGCCCCTAAGGTTGACCCTAAAAATGACCTAAAAAGTCCCAAAGTTGTTCTGCAAATCGTAAAAAAGTCTCACGCACCGCCAACACCGAGTATTTTGCCGCCATCGTTAAAACCAAATGTGGTTGAACAAAAATTGAAACTAACGAAGAATATTAATAACAATGACGTCTGGACAAACTACGAATCGAAATCCCTGGAGCGGAAAAAGCCTGTTTCTGTACTGAGGTATGTTTTATATTTACGTTTTACACAAATTCGTTCAATCAAACTATCACTGATCGAAAAGAGATTCAAATTCAAAATTACGCGCTTATCGCACATGTAAACAATACACAAATATTGATGAAACAAAAATAGCCCTTATCGCAAGGTCTTAAAGATTACTTTTCTGCGCACAAACAACGGTGCTAAACTTGATTGACGCACGTGACGAAGATAATCTTTTTGCCCATATACCTGTCCTGTTCTAGCACACGAAGTTGTCTCGTTCTTACCTATGCATAATGTTATTGCCGCTCCCTTCACACACGTTGGTAGATTCTTTGGTTAGGTTACGCGGCCCATTGGGAGGTGATATTTTCGAAGTGTGATCTCAGAAGAATCAGGGTCTCTAGAATTTGTCCGGGTAACAGAAAGAGACGCTAGATGTCTTTTTTCCAGTCGCACGGTGTATCGGGCACGCAACAGACAAGTTTGTTTGAATCGGCGGGCCACGGTTGTCGTTTTGGCCGGTGCTTTCTTTTTTTCGAACTTTTTGTGTAACAAAACTAAGTTATAGTTCAACGATGGTGCATTAGTTGTGCATTTTAGTGACGTGTTCGTTTTTCGGCGATCGGAATTCGGTAGTGGAGTGATTTTAGTGTGGCGTTGGCGATTCTCGCTTGGCTAGATGTTAAGACAATTGAACTTATTTACTGGTGGTGTCTCGTTACTTATTATTATTACACAGTCGCTTTCTCATATTGGTCGGTGACGTCTGAGTCTGACACATTATTGGTGAATCGATGCATCGTGACGTGTTTAGTGTGAAAGTCATCGGATTAACACAGATTTACATTAAAACACGCTACATGTTCACGTCTTCTTACCATTCTCGTTACATCGTACATTCTATGTTACCTACCTACCTTGTTGCTACCTAAAGGTCTGGGCACACAGCCGGCGCAGCGCGACGTCGACGCGACGCCGGCGGAACTCCAGCGCTATGAGTCAGTCACACTGCAGGCGTGACCGTCCCGCTGGCGTCGCGCCTGCCGTTCCGCCCGCGGTGTGACGTGATTTCGCATTCTTAAATAAGATATCAAGCGATTCAGACTTGGAAGCAGCTTTGCTCTTGTTTGCTTTAGCTCGAAAGAAAAAAAAACGACTATGGGTGCATCAAGTGAACCAGAAGAGAAATCAGTATGGTGAACCTCTGACACATTTTATCAGACGTTCAGTTGTTGCACTATCAATTATTTTGGTCCTAAAAGTTGTATTTAAATACAAAATTCCGTCCCGTCGACGCGACACGTCTACGCTCCGTCGTCTGTGTGACTACTAAATACGAACTCCGTATAACACAACGCTTGCCGTTCCGCTCACGCCGCGTTCGACGGGACGGTGGCCCGTCCCGCCGCGCTGTATTTTGTATTCGCGCCCGGCGCGACGCCGACGTGACTCGCCAGTTACCGCCCCGCCGAGCGTGGCGGCGCTGTCTGTCATTTCTCCCATATTTCTATATTATACAACTCGTCCAACCCGTCGGCGTCGCGTCGCCGTCACTTCGCCGTCCCGCCACGCTGGCTGTGTGCCCAGACCTTTAGCTACGTAAACCTAAATAGAAGTTAATTATATGAAGTGGTAAAAAGTTATGATAAATGGTGACAATAAGATGACTATTAAAACTGTTGCTAATTGGACACAGTTTTAACAATGAGTGTGACCTATTTTATTCATTTGCTACATATAAACATAAAAAATCTAATAATAGCACATTTTGTTGTTTGGTGCCGTAAGTTAGTTAATTTATTACGATTCAAACATAGCGAATTATAGTAGAATTGCTTTTAAAATTGACATAGCTCTCATGAAATGTTGTTCACTTCAAAAAGCTTTGCTTTAGGTAAGCTTGATGAGTAGATTAATTAAGACACCTACCTAGCTAGTTTTTTGTAGATAAGAATATTTTTTTTTATACAATTTAGTTGCTCGCATCGACCAATGCCTACAAGCCTGTCTGTTTCTTGCGTCGAACCGGCCACGAAACACGATTAGTTCCAGAGAGGAGTACCTAATAGTTTCTCTCTAGTTTAAATCCATAAAATAAGGCTGACTTAAAGAGAAACTATGCAGAAAAAATTAAAAATGAGACTGTAATAAAGCATTATTTACATATCTATCTGCATTGTTAAATAAACCGTGGTTATACGTAACCTAACCTACCATAGCTAGATTAATTATCGTACAACAAGATGCTAGCTAGCAATGCTCCTATTAAATAATATAATGTATGTCTAGAATTCTAATCACGGAATTCCCGGCTTATCTCAGTTAGGTAGGTACCTACTTGCTTGCTCTGCAATTGGTTTATTTAGCTTTAAGCTAGAAACCTGTGGATGTAGGTACCTATCTAATCTACTCGTACTTAACTTTGGTATAATGTGTGATACATGCTGCGTCTATGCGTATGTAGTAAGTATCTACGTACTGTAAACTTGATTCTAAAACGAGTCCTCTAGTTATTCTGCAATCGAATATCTTCGTCTGGCTTTCTCACGCGCGACTGTAGTCCTCTCCAATGTGGGAATTTACTTTAAAAATGGTTTTATGTTGTTTTCCTCAATGATGTAGATTCTCATTGATCCTGTTGTTGTTCCAAATAGTACCTACAACTTGGTTGCTATACCGAAATTTATTGAAAATGTCTACAGAATAGGTACCTAAATCTCCCCCATATAGGTTGGGCCAAACACGAACCTTAAATGGAACAACAACAAATAGATGAATATAAAACTTTTATACAGAGGGAAGGTGAAAGTTTGCAGGATCATTAAAATACCACTTTACAATCCGTACGATTCGTCCATTCAGAAAATGTATTCTTTATCCGACCGAAAAGAGTTGGAACTCCAACGTCATACTGATAGCAAAAGTAATTCAAAAATATGCAAATGCGACCTATTTGAGATGGAGAAAAATGCGTCGTGGGCTGCGGAATAAGTTGCAATATGTTTGAACAAGTTGTTTCTTAATAACAACTGTTTTGTTGACTACAAGGGCGCATAACAATGCTAACAAACAATAAGAAATTGAAGACTTTTATAGACCTAGGTATTTCAAGCAAAGTTGGAAACCTTTAAGCCGTTTATTTTATTGGAAGAAACATAAAAGAAGAATACTCTAGTCATGTCCCTAACCAAACAACAAAAGTAGGACTCAAATTATCGGTCTCAAACCGAGTCAACAAATGAAACATCTGTTTCCAAATTGGCCCATGTAACTCTCTGCATGTGGTCTTTAATATTCTTGTTTGAATTTTAAGAACAACGTCCATTATTGTGTTTTACTTGAATTGAGGTCTTAACTATTCTTTTTATCTCAGGTCTTAAGCGATAAGACCAATAAGGTTTGTGGGTTGGACTCTATTTACATGCAAGTACTCACTACGTAGTATTCACTACGGGAGCAAAGTAAGTAATACTTGGCCTTCGTGCTAAAATTCATAATCAAGACAGTTAAAATCAAAATATCGATTGAAGATTATAAACATGCAATCGAGATTGATCACATGATTTTAACATCAACGCTATCTGCGCTGATTGTAATCGATTGTGATTCATATTATCCATAACGCAAGTGCATATCAGCACGCTAATAGATTAGCTAAAAAAAAAGATTCCTACGCGTTCACTATACTTCATTGCGAACATGAACTGCCGAAAAATTAATATGATCCAGTAAAATTTAATTTTGAGCTTGCGGTAAATCCGGTAGATCACATTTTTGGCACATTCATTCATGATGATGGCCCAATGAATACTGCGAGTTTGAGACCTCGAGACCTCGAGCTCCGACCGGATCTTTGGCAAAAATCGAAAAAATCTAGATTATGTGTGATGCACTTGATGTTTTACAGATTTTGGCGATAATTAATGATTAAACGAACTTACCTGTACGTGAAGTTCTATCATAATTATACGAAGTATTCGTCCGAAGATATTAGTATTATATATTTTTTTTGACGAATTTTATTCATCTTAAAATATGATAAACACCAAACTTATAATCTTTATAGGTAATTTATCGCTGTACACTGAGATCTTTTCGAATCAAATATCAAATACTTAATTTAATTTAATTCACTGATAATATTTTAAATGTTAGAAAAGGATTGTCTACTGTTTTCGGTGGGGGGTACTCGTAAGTTGTATGATGTATATCTATATTTAATTGTCACGAGGCCGATTCTTTCGAAAGCCGTGAGTGATATCTGTTCAAAGAATTTGACTGCGTATTATTATTATTATTTTACGTCATTCAAATCAACCATCTGGTACTTTATCTGATGGCTCGATGATGGGTCGGCTGTGACTCTTTTACTCTTAGTTATATTACACATGTACGATTTGTTGAAATAACCATGTAATGGAACTCTGTAATTGGCTTAAGTGAATTATTGTATTGTTTATATGTATCAAGCAAACTGTAAAAAAGCTGTAGAGTTTCTTAATAAATAAATTAAAAAAAAATTAAATTATACACATGTAGTATCGCTTGCACTTATCACCACATAGCACAAATTTTAGAGCTAGATAAAAATAAATTACAGGTAAAAAATGTTATTTCCGGATTATATTTTTAAAAATAAAATAGAATCAATTTCCGTATCCTGTAAAAAGAATTAAATAAATTAAGAACACTTCCGTTCCGTCACTTCCTCCACGCCATTGCTTTTGAAGCCTTCATTTAGTTTAGAGATAATAATATGATGATATTTCCTAGAGATGGGTTTTTGTCAACACAAAAAGTATGCATCGGGTGGGTGGGACTTTCTACTAATATCTTCGGACGAATACTTCGTATAATTATGATAGAACTTCACGTACAGGTAAGTTCGTTTAATCATTAATTATACTTCAGTATTCGTCCTCGATATTAGTATTATACACATGTAGATGTTTAGAGCATGAAAGAAGGAAATATCATCTATGAGTAAGTACTTGATCAATTCTTTCAAAGAATCATATTAAACAAATAAGTTACTTAAGATAGTATGATTTTCAATCATTAATCAGTCAGGTATCAAACGACTGCCGGGAGTCGCATAATAATGGAATTTCTATTGTGTCTCGTTCACACATACTTGACGAGTTAAGCAAGAATTATTTATCAGGCTAACAACAAGGAACTAGCAAAATCAGAACATAATGTACTGTCTACAGTAACTATTTTATAATAGTTATACTACTACGGGTTTATACCCGTGCGAGGGTATTTTGGAGTTGCTCAGCCAAGTTACTAATACAGGTTGACATTAATATCGGCTGTGGACGTCGAGGCATGATGCCTAGGGCTGTGCGCGGATCTGTCAACTCCACTAGTCCGCAAAGTCACATTGATATACGGTTTTCTAATCAGAAGACTATAAGTTATCAGATTTTCCTAAAGGTTCATTTTGGAATTGTAAACGGATGAGACGCGCCTGGAAGACGAATAAGTAGTTAAGCCCGTTATTTGAATAAGAATTGGGTTATCAGAAAAATAATACATATTTCTAAAATTATTTGTAAAAGAAAACACTCTTAGTAAGTACAAGTAAGTAAGTACGAGTTGTAACAAAAAACGATGAGACGATCATTTTTTACCCATTGGTTATAATGAGATCACGATTGAATAGTTAATCCAGATGGTCTACTGAATAAAATATTCAAGTAACATTATGTTTACATAAATTAGTGCGCAGCCTATAAACTCCTTTACAACATCCTGAAAAGAACTGCATTTTCAAAATCTTGAAAACCAAATTGAAAGCAATAAAACTGCCTTTTAATAATTCCATACTGAAATCCTTTGTTTATGGTTAGTAATCTGAAATCAACTTAGTAATTTTTCTATAGAAATCAATAGATATTGTAAGTTTTGCAATAACAATACCATCTTTTGATAAAAATATCATACTGAAATGCTGTAACATGTTGTTGTACATATTAACCATTACAATGTCTGTTATTATTACAACTTCTTGTAGGTTTCATGAAGAGAGGATACCAATGTTATAAATGGCCAGTTCGGCACAATTCACTGAAGAAAAATCATTATTTTATACCTATTACAGATTTCAGTCTTTAAATCTAGGCAAAAAAGGGAAAATGGTGTTACAGTAATTACCTACTGGCATCAAGTGAACTACGCTTAGTATCTGCCAGCAGTGTCGATGAAAAAACAGAACATGACATCAATAACCTGATTATTGCTTCTGCTATAATAATTTATATTTTATTCTTACACTTTTGAATAAACAAGCAACTGAAAAGTTAATATTTTAAATTTAGTTAATAGATGTATTAACGACAGATTCGTCCGCGTCCAATCACCACGGCGCATATTTGGCGCATATTTTAATAATATTAGAAAATACGGGTACAAAATTAACAGTTTAAGTGTACCAAATTAACAAATATCACACACTGTAACCCTGTATCAAATACACTAGGATTTTGATGATGGATCAGTCATTCAGGGAATGAGCGCTGGGTGAGTGAGTGATAATTAAACGATAAGGGATCGATAGGCCACCGGTAGCATTTACAAAAGAATGACAAAATAATGTTGATAAACACATCCGTGAGGGTTAGTTTCTTTTCATATCCGGGTGACAGCGCGTCACTAATTCCTATAAAACAGTGTTATAAACATATTTTATATTTATCAGAATTGCAAATATTTGTAGAAATGAAAATGTGGGTATTATTGTTTACTTCTCACAAGTTTTATGCAGCTATCACTATGTTACCTACCTAATGAAAGTATTTCGAAATTATGTGGTAAATATTCCATCTCTAAAAAATTCCAAATGATAACATATTGTATCTAGTTGTAATCACTGAGCGCTTGCTGACCCGTTCTCACAGGCCGCGCCCTACCCCGTTGTTGAGGCGTCAGAATAATCTCACAACCTTAGTAATACAGCTAATTTTCTGCATAGAATTTATAAATAAAATCTAACCACCAATAACATTGGATAAGATATAAATCGGTATAATATTCATATGACGATCATAAGCATCATAGTCTTTTAAATTTACATGTACGCTTTAGTTCATGGTCAAATCCAGCATAAAACAAAAACAAACCATGCAGATTCTGCATGTTTTTAAACAAAAAAAGGAAAAAATGAGCAAAGCTAAAAAATAATTTAACTTGATGCTCTTCCGTTTGTCTGTAGTATGCATGCAGCATGTCAATGCTTAGAATTAAAAGGAAAAGTTTATATATTGAGCCTTAGAAAGATGTGTAGCTTTTTTGAATAACTCTAGATATCCTTATACTTAAGCATTGTGTTACTTATGTTTGATGTCTTTATTGTATTCCAAATAAATACATACATGTAGCCTAAATAGTAAAAAAAAAACATACAAAACCACAGTTTTAGTTTAAGTCTACCTTGGTTAATAATATCAAAATATTATGGTGAATTGCACCGAACATCCTAACAGTAATATTTGATATCTAAAACTCTTGCAAAATTAATTATCTTCTTTATTTAACCAACATATTCATGTAAAAAACAACTGAATTGTTGTTGTAAAAAGTTAGAAAATCCAAGGATAAAAAAAAAATCTTAAAGAAAATTGTAAAAACCTACAATATTCCTTTCCTTTACAAAACACGTAATATTGTATTACAGAAAAAAAACTGTCACGACAAGGTTAGTCAAGTCGATGATGGTTACTGGTTATAAAACAATGTTTTGAAGTTAATTTACACTGTACCGACTATACAGATATCATCTGTTTTTAGAGGTTAAATTGTGTTTTTTCTTTACTCGTTCTAATGATTTCAAATCAAATGAATTTGAAAAAGAATAAGCTCGACGTATTGGAAAGAAGATTGAAGATCACGCTCTGTTTAATATTATAGTAGCAATGGAAAAGAAAAAACTTGTCTAATTTATAAAACTGTGTTTGCTCGATAATCGACTTTAATAAAGTACGACTCGCATCTTCTCAAAAGATAACCTTTCACTGTGTCTGATTATGCTATACTGTTTTACAAATGACTCACGTAGCGTACCTCGTGTTCTGCAGTCTGCGGTTGTGTTGCGGTCCGATGCGATCCCATGCTCGAGGACGTCACTGGCGATGGCGCTGGCGGTAGCTGGTGGTAAAGCCATAAGGGCTGCTTCCTATCTGCGTGGTGCACTCACTGTATTCCAACTTTTATTAAATGGTAATAATACCTGTTTGTTTGCGACGAGAAAGTTATAAAGAAAATTGCAAAAACCATTATAAATTTAAGCAGGGTTATAACCTGCAACTTTTGGCAATTAATCGAGCTACTTGTAAAAAACAACGGTGCCAGACAAGGAATCTACCCCTTTGTTCTATGCAATTTTTAAAGTTTGCGTAGCGAAATACCCTACATAAACCAAAATAAAACTACATAGTCAGCCTGATTTACTGCTCTGGCAGATTTTGTAGTTTCTTTGACGGTAAAAATAAAATAAAATGAAATGATGATGAATAGTGTGTGTAGTACTGCGCGTTGCACAGTAGGCGAGGGCAGCGGCGTTAAATAAATGTTTTAGCTTTCGTAGCCAGGTTTGGCCATGTTCAGTCAGATGAACACACACAAATTAACACTGATGTGTGGCGATTGTCATGCTTAGGCAAGTAGTAGGATCGGTCCAAAGAAAATATCTAATAGGTTTGGTTTGGAAACCGTCCATTTATTGCAGGATTTTTAATGACTCACCGGTTGCATCTCGATCTCTGGTGGTGTCGTTGCTGCTCTCCGTCCCAGCTGCATCACGAGACGTGGACGGCTGCGGCGGTGTTGGTGGCAGGACTACATCAGCTCTGGATGTAAAGGGCAGATGCGACGCCGCCCATGCGGGTTGCACATGTGTAGGTTTTTCTCCATTGCCCGTCGACTGCAGCGGCCGTGTTCAGTCGAGCTAAGTCTGAGAAGACGAAGCTAAATGGTTTTAGCGTGGAAGAGTCCAAAATACAATTCCGAGTGCTAGAAACCTTGTAGTACGCACAAAACAGTCCAAAATACTGTACGATGCGTATTGACTGAACAGACGAGGCCGAAATGGTTTATGCGTGGAAAAGTCCGAAATACAATTCCGAGGTGCTATAAACCTTGTATTTACGCACAGACGTACGTATTTGTTCAACTTTTCAAAAGGGTCTTGAGTTCGAGGAATCCAATCTTGCTAGTTCACTAAAATCGCTGAAATCACAAAAACTATTATTAAATTTATTCTGCACGGAACGAGAATTGACGTGCTTTAGTGGCGAAGCACAAATAGCGAATGAAGGCTTCAAAAGCAATGGCGTGGAGGAAGTGACGGAACGGAAGTGTTCTTAATTTATTTAATTCTTTTTACAGGATACGGAAATTGATTCTATTTTATTTTTAAAAATATAATCCGGAAATAACATTTTTTACCTGTAATTTATTTTTATCTAGCTCTAAAATTTGTGCTATGTGGTGATAAGTGCAAGCGATACTACATGTGTATAATACTAATATCGAGGACGAATACTGAAGTATAATTCATTGTTTTTCGAACTGGTTCCGAAACCTAGCTAAGCTAGTCGTTACCTGAAACAAGCGTCTCGCTTGATGAACATGAAATTAACATCATGCACTCATCAACACGTAACTTTATCATTTATGCATGAATAGGTCAGCGGTATCTATTCCCAGACAGACACAGCGTTGGTAGATCCATTGAGCAATCTATCCATTCATGATGTGATCGTGTGTGAGAATTAGCGCAATTTTGCGCAAGAGAAAATCCATTGTAATGATAATTGTTAAGGCTTAGATATTCCATTTTTACGATGTTTCGATTGAGTTTTAACATGGAAACACTAATTATTTAAATCTCGAATCTATATATGTTATAGAAGAAGATTACTAGAAAGCTGGATTGTGGTTGGAAACACGATTGTAATTACTTTGCTCGATAATAATTGCCTCAGAAGTGGGCCCCTTTTTTTTCGTATTTTCTATGTAGTTTTCAAATTATTGGACTTATATTTATGAAAATCACATATTTTAGTAGGTAATTCCATTCTACACATATACATGTTAAAATGATTTCAAAATGTTTGTTATTTAGATCAGAATAACGAAATATCTAAAAACACTTTATTTGACCTATTTCGACTTTTTTGATCTTGATTTGCTCAAGCTACACAGATGTGAGGAACAGGGGATTATAAGAATATACATTTTGACCACATAAGTGAGATCTCAGCTATGAATCAAATGATTTTTTTTTAGTTTTTATCGGTGTTATGTTCAGGCAAAGAAAGGTCCATTTTTTTCATTTGTCTGTATTCTTTCTTACAAGCAGCAAATTCTTCCAATTGTCTTTTTAAGATTACTTTAGACACCAAAGATGTTTAGGGCGGCCAATCGTTTTTTTCCAGTTTTATTAACATTTTCATTCATAAAACACTGATTTAGTGATTCTCACACTTGTGACGATGGTGATTCGCGCAACGACTTTGACGCAACAGTTGATCGTCGTGTCATCTCTGTTCTATACATGCAAGCAGAAATAGCGCTATCTTTTTATTCAAATGACAAGCACGAGATATCATTTCCTCATTCCCCTTGACGCCACTGCGAACGCTGGACCTATGTCAATTTTTGCAATTTTATTTGCGTACTTAATTACGTAAAACACCTAAGAACTAATAATAGCTAATTTCGCCGCGCCGCGTCACGCTCAGTTGGATCAGCACCAGTCTTATACTAATCAAAGGTCGCGAGTTCAAATCGGGGGTATCATGAATATTTTTCTACATAGTCACAATATTTTTTTAGAAAACGAAATAAGTATTTATTTTAATTTTTGGACATTTTAACATATAAAATAAAAAAAAATAAAAATAAAAACTAATTAAATTTTTAGGTTTTTTTTTAAAGTAGCAAATCCTATTAAAAAAACTACATAACAATGAAAATAAATTTCAAAAAGAAAATTAGTATCAAAAACATCATCACCATGCGGATAAATCTCCTCAATGCCATGAGGATGGAACCCCCAACCTCTACGTGTTAAGCAAAATAAAAAGAGAAAGGCTGTAGCGACATATATAATTGATGTGAATAAATGAACTATATTTTTGTACCAATCGTAGAGATGAATCCGTTTCTATAGTAACAATATAAACAAAAAGCATAAAACACTCATGTCAAATTTTTGTAGTTTTGAACATTTTCTCTATTTGGAAAAATCAGAGCTAAACCATAACTGTAGGTTTAGCAGTAATCTCAAATGCTAAAGCTGTGCCCTGGTGACTCTAGTATATTGGAGACGAGAAAATATTATATGAATTTGAGGGAGGGAGAAAATTATTAGGTGATAGGCTTTGATTAAAGTAAAATAGCGGAAGATAGGTGACGCGCCACTCAAACGTGGACCGCTAAAATCAGGCCCCCGTCGCCTAATTGCGTCCAGTTACAATCGGGATTGCGTGCGCGGATGACATACGTAAGACGTGTGACGTGAGAGGAAAAATATTATTTTTTCGGGTTAAACGTAACCAAAATGCCTTCGTGTGCTTTCATACGTTGCCCAAACCATTCTAAAAGGAAAAAATAATCGCATGGAATCACATTTCACTCGTAAGTACACGAAAACTTTAATTTCTAAATTTATTTGTAAACGCAGTCTTTTTTTGACAGCCATTTTTCAGGGCGAGATAGAAAAATACGATTCATTGATGTGCGACCAGTTAGGTATGATGATGATTGATGACACATAACGCAACAAATGCTGCTTGTTGAGATTTGTCTACGCGGTACCGTTAGCATAAAATGTCGATCATAATAAATTTATATAATTTAACTTTTACCCGATATTGATAATTTTTGGAAAATAGTATTCAACTTCAATAATGTAAACAATAAAATAATTATGTACTCAAGTTTGTTACAAAAATGACTGTATTAACGTGAAGCTTTTTTTAAATACGCACCTAATCTGTATAATTGCAGGTCTCTTACGGATACATCGTTGCGTGACGTCAGCGCCATCTATTCATCATGTCAACTGCAGCGGGCCAAGTAGTTATTCATTACAAAATAAATTAAACTTGGAAATCATTAATTGGAAAAATCATGTTTTAACAATAAATATTTAAAAATAAACCTATATTTTGTTTTATTTTTGGTAACCCTACTCACGCCAAACATCACTCGACATTTCAAAATAGTAAAGTAATAATAACAAGTAATTTATTAGTTTTCACAAAAAACATGGAACACAATTTCCATCCGATTTGTCTGCTGACGCTTCTTGATTCTTATTGCAAGGAGACGTCAACGTGACAAGAGACATCTCAAAGCGCGCGTTTGTTTCGCTCGCACTACCGTCGTAAGAAATGGGTTTGTCTCTGTCGTCAGTAGCGTAAAGTTACACAGCTGTGTGGGTATCTTGTATGTAGTAGTGAGTAGTGCCATTTTTTACCTGACAATTAGTATGACATGCCGTATCTTCCGCTATTTTACTTTAATCAAAGGTGATAGGTCTATTTTAATTTTATTTATTTATTTACATCTAGACTCCTGTGACAAAATACAAACATTGGAGGTTAAGTTAAGGTCGGTCTAGCTCTCTTCGTGTATGGAACTCAGGTTTCCATGTTATTTACGTACGTACGTACACATTTTCTGAATCGTGTAGTAATAATGCATTGACTATCTATCTCTTATTTGGTGACATGGACTTGAGCGACGAACATAGAGATTACTCAGTATAATCCAATTATATTTGCATTCAGAAATGTCAAATCTGAATAATTTTTTCAATTTTGTTCTTTCGAAAATGTGTGGAGACTGTCTTAATTTTATTTTTATAACCGTTGTTCCTCAAATTGCTGTTACTGAATATCCAAAACAACTTTGGTGTTTGTGACACATAATAATTCTATTAATCTTGTAGTTAGCGCGAAATGGCGCTTCGGGGTCACGAAGGGTTCCGTACCATTATCTATGAAAATGGCATAAACATCATATCTGTTGTCAGGGAGTCCCATACAAAAGATATGAAGTCCTAATAATGGGGCAGCCCCTCATTATTATCATTATCAGAGTAGATAAGTTGTATGAGAGCAACCTGAAAAAAAAACTGTTTTTTAAGTTTTTGTTTTTTCAACGGCAACATGAATACATCCTTCCTGAAAATTTCAACTGTCTTACTATCACGATTCATGAGATAAACCCTGGTGTTGCCCTTTCGGTGTAGGAACTCATGCTCATCATAATTCATTCCTTGTAGGGAGGTGTCCTAAAAAATATTTTAAAATACATATTTTAGGCGGTGTGATTAGCATATAAAGAAACCCATGCCAAATTACAGTTTTATAGTAAAAAAGGTCTATAAGCTAGACTACAAAAAGTCAAACATGGCAAAACCATATATGGTTTATCAAAGTAATTGTGTGGGTGCGGTGCTCTAATTAACAAACCTAGACAGTTGAAATATGGCATCTAGCTAGGTAATAATGTGTAAGCGAAGGAAAAAATCTGAAAACAAAAGAAAGTTTTTTAATTGTAGGGTCTGAAACCGTTATAATTAAGTGGATGGAAGCTTGCACAAAATATGTATTAATGATTTATGAATAAGCAAATAAATATTTCTATAAAAAGTTATGATATCCCAACAAAAACATCAATGTGAAAAATGATAGCCAAGTTCAATGCTCAGTATATTTGATAGTGAACTTCGCCGAAAAAAGTATTGCATCTAAATGAGAGATTACTACTAACTACTTTTGCCTTACTATTTTCTTACTTTCTAACACATGATAGTCAAGTCATTTTTATAGTTCAGGCTGATATTAAGCGAGTATTTTAAGCGTGGTGTGGGTGACCTCGATAGTAATTACTTTAAACCATTAATTTACTTGAACCATTTCACGGGACATCCAAAATATACGCGGGCGACGTCGCGGGAGACGACTAGTAAATAAAAAACTTTGATATTATTAAAGGATTACTGAAACGATAAAGAAACCTTTGTCTTTAATTTAGCTTTCCATATTTGTAATGTTAAACGGAAGCGTGAAACATACTGCGCAGACCCTAGATAAACTGGGAACAGGGCAAGAGAATGATGATGATGATTTGAAATGTTATGAATTTCAGTGTGTAAAAAAAAACCATGACAAAATTCTCGTGATGGGTGAACTTTGACTTATATACCTACTGGTTTGTACGGAACCCTAAATTTGAAGTGCCATATCTGTAATGGTCTTCAGTCATCATCAATTGGAAGACTGATGGAAGATAGTAGTGAGACTATAACTGTGTCGACAAAAAGGATCTTAATAAAAACAACCTAAATGTTATTACATTACATTTCCTACACCTATGGGTTGGCTGGAAGAGGTCTCTTTTAGGGATAAGCCCACCTTTGTTCACATTGTGACTTCTTGTACCTATTTTCTGTACATCTTATAAGTGCAATAAAGAATATAATAAATGTTATTGGATATTCTTTCTTGTTTTTATAATGGTTACAGGTTGCTGGCATAAAGTGCTGACCAGTCGTGTGAGAATGAAATGCCACTCTTTGCGTTCCTTGTTCTTTCGATAAACGTTTAGACTAAAAAGCATGTATGGTGTACTAAAGAAACCATTTTGTAAAAGTTCTTAGGGGTTCTGCTAGATGGCGTGGGTATGTTACTTACAAAAGCGCATGAAGTATCTTATTCAAGAAAATTTTGTTCCTTAAATAAACACTAGATGGCTTAATTATACACGAGATTTGTAAGACAAAGTTGACAGAAAAAGTTTTGTGCGGGGGTGCTGGTGGGGGAAGCGCCCCGCACTTTTAACAAGGGGGCGGGGCTTATGAGATAATTTGACGGAATAAGACGGCCTTAACCTTGGATCAATCACTTACTATAGCGACTGTTAGCATGTAAAATCGAAGACAATTAAAGAGAAGGTTACAAAACGTGTGGTATACCCGAATCTTACCTGCGAATTCTGCAAGTATTCATGCATTTATAAGCCTTGAGTATGATCCTTTGGGGTCTTCCTCTGCTTCTGTGAATGAAATAGTTCAATGGTTGTCATTACGCACCCACCATGTAGGTGTTTCAAAAGCATGATACCCACAACTGCAATAAATCTACATAAGGAAAATGGAAAACGTCGTCCTTATCTATTTTAAAGGAAGAGACACACTGATTCGTCATTGTTTTCAATTTAAAAAAAAAATGCGCTCAGTATAAGATTCCTAAAGTGACCTCTTGCTCTTGGGACTGGTATCCTCTTGTAAAACCCTTGTTAAAACCACACCGTTGAGATGTTAATCTAAGTTTTTGATTTTCCCTTAGCGTTTGGTAAATATAACACTTCATTATAACGAATATAATCAACATCTGCGTCACTTCTGACTCTGACCAATAAGCTAGATTCGATAACGTTTATTTGACCAAGTGTTCGCCAAGGATCCGTTCTTGTTCCCCTGTCACAAATACAAGTGCTTGCTGGTGCTTGTAATGGATTTTGTTTTATTCACATTATTTCATGTAAATGCATTAATAGCATTATTTATGTATAAGTCACTTGGTAACTTTGTTTAGTACAGAATGTTTAATTTAATAGCAAGATTCTCATTAATTTTAGAGATGTATAATTTAATTTAGTCACTTCATTTCTTTTGCTCGTAGATTTCTCTCTCCACTGCGCTTCTATATCTTTGCTTGTTCGTTATAAAAGATTCTTCGTGGAAGGGATTCACTGTATGGTGCTTTATTATCAATTTGAGTAAAACAATCACTATGATTGCACCGGCTGACGCCGCTCCGTCGCCTGGCGCACCCTAAGTGCATCCGTGTTGCATTACCCTCATTTATTCTATGAGCACGTTCGACGGACACTGAACTTGGTAATCTCAGGAAGAAACCTTTTTCCCCGATTAATTGAGGAAGCTATCCAATAGAGATAAAAATTAGTTGCGAGAGGAAACTCATTCTTATTTAAAAACAAATTATGAAGCATAAATATCAATTGCGAAGGGGTCCAAAATTTTAAATGACTATACAGCTCCAAAAGCTTCTTTAGTGGAATGTTTATTTTAATTGCAATCTCAAATTCATATCCGACCCGGTCCTTTCATTTCCGTCCGGATTTTAAACGTTGGCTCAAAGCCAGAAGAGGAATTCCTCCAATACTGTTAAGATCATTAACATCGTTAATCACTTTCTCAAATATTCTGCCTCTATCAAGTTTGTCTAAAGCATTTTCAGAATGCTCAAGATTATTCTGAAATTTATGCCAGCACTTATTGAATGATGCAGTCCTTTGTTCAAATTCGTCAGAGTAGTTTCATTTGTGTATTCAATTCGACCTCAACTATTTTACTAAATGCCTTACCAATGCAAGCAAACTGGTTTGGAATACTTGAGCAGAGAGAAAGTAGCTGCCAATCTGCAGTCTGCAATGTTGTATTTGGCATTCTCGCTATCGTGTCCATGTGAAGCAAAGTTAGAACACATCGTATGTATTCTAATTGTTTTTTAACGAACTACCTTAACGATATAACTATTCGAACATGTACACTGCGGTGTCGAGTGATGTTGATCGCGGCTAAGTAAATGTTTGACGTCTGACTCATATAGCTCTATGCATCGCGTTTCCATGTCGTTTAGCTGTTAACACCTTGTTTCACGTCACATAAAATCAATTTGTTTTCTCCTCTTCAATTTTAATTAGAATTTGATTCTTGTGTGACTATTACTCTTAAGAAGTAATATTTTGTATGATACTTATGGATATTTGTAGATAGATAGATAACTCTTTATTGCACACAACATTAGTTAATTTACAAATTTGTTTAAAGGAAATGTACAATTTAGGCGGTCTTATCGCTTTAAATTAATTGTATTATTGTTTCAAATTAAATTCAATCAGAAAGTTAAATAAATACTGTCATTACTAGCCAAAGTTACAATACTTACAATCTTTTGACTTTCTGCTTACGTAGATAGGCACTATCTACATAAAAGGTAAAAAGACATCGCAAATAACTATTGACTAGATAGGTTCTAGTGGGAGTGGCAATAAGCGGCGGCTATCAGCTTCCATATTGGAAGCGGTTGTGAGCGCCGCGACCTCCCTAGGCCACGGTTGGTCGTTCACCCTGCATCGACGGAGGAATGCCATTCAACATGCTATGAAAAAGGATAAAAATGTTCTTAGAATCTATACTTACTAATATTATAAAGCTGAAGAGTTTGTTTGTTTGTTTGTTTGTTTGTTTGAACGCGCTTATCTCCGAAACTACTGGTTCGAATTGAATAATTCTTTTTGTGTTGGATAGTCCAGTTATCGAGGAAGGCTATAGGCTATATAACATCACGCTACGACCAATAGGAGCAAAGATATAGTGGTAAATGTGTAAAAAACGGGAGAAAGAAGTCACTATTCCACGCGGACGAAGTCGCAGGCAAAAGCTAGTCTGAAATAAATTTGGTCTGACTTCCAGAATGAACGAGCATTTTTTTATTGTTCACTTTGGTGCGAGAAAACTTAACTCATTCCTAATAAAGAGTGATTTCTCAACTTAAATGAGCTCGGATTCTTTTCTAGTCTTCATTATACTCGTAATAATAAATGAGAAGAATTCAGATGTCTGTGACCTTTTCAAAAAGTTTGACTTTTCACATCGTGAAGTGAAAGTTATAAAAGTTCGCCGACGTTTTTTATGAGATTCATAAGATCGACTCTCAAATAAATCATAGTACACTGTCTTGTTGTTACTATAATAGGTGTTTTGATTAAGCGTTTTAAAAAAATATACGTTAGAGGTTCAGCACGCAGGTTTAGTTTTTGGTGGTTGTTTTGTTGAATTAAATTGTCTTATAAACGAAGTGTTATTGTTTATTTAATTTAAACCCTCATGGTCGTGTTTATCAACATTATTTTGTTATTCTTTTGTTTACGCGACCACCGGCGACCTATTGATGCCTGAGCGCTTTAATATTCTTTCGAATATCTAGTATTCTATGACATCACATCTTGTCGAATGAAGTTTTTACACGATACTATTTCATGTTTAAACCACGAGTAAGTAGGTGAGCATTTTGAACTGTATTGGTCCTTCGACGCCCGATATAAAAATAATACCAGAGGCAAGTCTAAATTTAGCCAACCTTGATCCCTCTGAAATTGGAAGTGGTCACTTATTACTTATTTACGACGGAGAGCTGTGGAACATGAATCACCTTCTTAATACTTAGGTAGGAAGTAATAATTTATTGACAGTTCGGTGAATCAACTAATATTGACGAAGTTTTGAACTAATTTTCACACTTTTAAGTGTAACAGTTCCAGAGATATACCCCCTGAACGCACAAACTTTACCTATATCTATGCCTATGGTCTATAAAATAATAGCAAAAACTACGATGCTCATTCATCTTCTTAAAATCTACGTTGAGTTTGGTTCGGTTTTTCCATTCCGATAATGTCGGTGTGTTTATACTTCTACTACAATACCTACCTATACCTACTACAAATTGCTCGTTATTCTGGTAACGTTTGCCTGGCTAGCACGTGTAACATCATCCACATAAACAAAGTTAATGTGTCATCCATCACCCATTAATCATAGGTCCACAGAGGTCCACTCAATATGATTGAATTAAATATTTCGTTTCGTCCCTGTTTGCTGCCTGTGATTTATCATTATTTGTGCCATCATTGTTATCGGATAATTGATCTCTATTGTAATTATTATATAGATCAGCGTTAGGCGTTCTTTTTTATTATTTTGCATTTGAATTTGTTTCTACATAAGTTAATTCTCGATGTCTACTGCCCGTTCACTATAAACAACCGTCACGGCCAGATCACTTTAATTCACAACGGAATCAATATTAATTCAGCGGGTTTGGTTCTTTACTTTTTCAACTGTCTGTCTATCGTCTAGGTAGATTCTTTGCGATTTATCACGCTTTGCGGTGGATGATCCGTTTAAATTAACTTTTTAATGCTTTTATCTATTGTCATTCATTATAGCAACAGAAACTAATTAATTTTCTTCATTTAACTTTTCAATTACATAAATGATTTCAAAACAACGGTCGGCACCCTCAACTTTCATATCCGAAGCTATAAACTTTCACATTTCTCAAAATACCAGGAAAAAATACCCCAACCTTTGCCCATTCCCCGCACCCTACTGTCAATTAAAATCTCTTATTGAATTGAACCACGCACGTATCCCTTCGGTTATGCACACCAGTTAAACCTCGCACACTACATTCTATCACGATGGAGTAAGGTTCACATTCTTCATTGCTGTTGGCTACTGCGGTGCATAGTATGCATGCTAATATGCGTGTGTTTTGTATGAATGACACGATGGACGGACGACGGCCAGCCTATTTAGTAGGAACGCATGACGAACTGCCATAATAGGGAACGTTTGGTCACGCCGACTGTCGATAAACTATCGAGGTAATATAACGGCACATTTTGTCATAAAATTAATGGTTGAATCTTAAGTTATTTTTATAAGTCGTATACTTCCCCGACACTTTCAGTCTGATAAGACTTTATAATAATGGTTTTCATCGAAGAGCAAATACGAGTCCACTCGGCTATTCCAATTTGTAACTTAGAAAATTTTTAAAAATTTGTATCTCTTATTTAGTTTTCCTAATCACATTGAGGTCAATATAAAATGCACAAAGAAATCAATGCTACACTCAATCCAGGTCATAAGTAGATATACGACCATTGTATCGTATCGTATTGGATCGATGTCTGTCAATACAATCAGTTGAATGCAATTGCAGTGACCGCAAAATTGCAATGCAAAGCACGTAGTATGACCGCGGCTCCAAAAGTGTTCGGAAGATGGATGATTGTCGGACATTGTAATCGATAACAATTACTTATTGCATTTTAACTCTTGCGTCTTATAAGAAGATAAAATTATTATCACAGAGTTGCATTTGATTTATTGATGTTGAAACCATAATCCTCTCACCACTCGGAGTATGGCCACCGGCGTAGCAAGCATAAGTTTGCAAGCAAATTGTAAGTTAAGGATGTTGTTGGGCGATCTTTAGCTTTGGAATATTTGCAACGTGCTGTATGTAACGACGTTTTTATATATATTTTTAAACTATCGAATACTATTGGTATCGGGTTACACTTCCGTCCGACTAACGATGTACATATTTTAAATTGTCGAAGACTAGAGACGAGACAAAAGAAACATCAGTATTGTGTAAAATGTGAAACCTGAACAAAATAAGTAATGGCTGTATAAATAAAAATCGTCAACGATAGACAAAGAAACGGGCTCGCAACTAAAATGTAAAATAGTGAGGATGTACACCGTCCCCCTATATTTGCATTTAGCATGGGGTGACCAGATAACGATATATAAATATAAACTCTCAACACGTTATATAATCAATATTCTATAGGCCGTTACCTTTGAAAACGCTTCATGTTTCGAAGAAGTAGTCTCTAACAAAATATTAGACACCAATCACATACATTGCTTAAGTGCTATGCACTTGTGTAATAGAAATCAGAAACAACGTTGGTAGTGCCACAACTTACACTCACCCGAGACAACCTAAAAAGTTATGATTTAATGGCAAAAAAGTATGAACCTTATTTTATTTTATGATTTTTTTTTAACCGCATGCATGCTTCACTGCAGTTGAAATCCTTCAAGAGCAAAAATGGATGAACACATCACTGTTATTTTATTCTACCTCTTTTCTGCATACCGTCATGGAGTAGTTCTAGGTTGATAATCCTGACCTGTGTTCTATGATGTGTGGTTACCCCACGAGGGGGATCGATGCATGCCGTCCACCCAACGTACAGGATTATACTCCAAATTGAGTAACGGTGCACATTTCATTGCGTCGTAAGTGCATCGCAAACGTTGCACTTCACTTTTAGTGCATCAACGAGGCGGATATGCGCAACTGAGTGGATGAAAGTTAGTGGCGATTTCACTGTTTTTATTGAAACAGGTTCAGTTGTTTATGACAGAAGGTACAGCTTCAGACAAGTAGTCCAACAGCCAAATGATCGGTAAAACAGTCTAATGGTCTACTACCGCCAACTAAGTACTGATTTCGACATTGCAGTTAGTTAGCGGTTCTGAAATTACCTAGGTACCATAGTATTAGGAAATCTGGGTTAGTAACTGCAAAAGTGTCAGCTGTGATGGCAGATTCTCAAACACGATTTTAAATAGACGAACCAACTAAACTTTTTAGTGAATGGTTAAACTGATAGATGAGTCTTACTCGCCTACGTCTATCTACTGGTTTAATTAAATGTAACATACATTCACTCACTAATGCGACGTCACATGGGCATGCAGTGATGCAGTCCTATTTTACTGGGGTAATCAACATCTGGCTAACACGTTGAATGTGTGATGGCTGTCGTTAGATTTTGTATTTATGATAAAACACATAAGCAAGCCAATGAACCGATTGTAACCATAGAGAAAGAAAAAATCTTCGCTTTAAAAAGAGCGTGCTACTTAGTGAAATTCTATAGGATTTGACAGCGAAAGACCTTATGACAGCGAGACCGTTTTCTAAGAAATAATGGATTTAGTGGGTACGTCAAGTTTCCGTCGTTAGAATTTTTGAAAAATTATGAATGGATATAATTATAATTTAAGTTTTGTATAACAATTTCAGATGAAATGACTTGTGCTTTCAGCAACTGTGAAGTGCGCCGAGGATACAATCCCGAAAATCATACTTTCCACCAGTAAATATGAATCATTGATAAAAAATTGAAAACCAAATTTTATAAAATTTGTGAGTGAAATCGACTCCGATGCCAAATTGTACAGTAAATTTAGGACTTCCTTTGTGATTTGCAGCCATATATCAAAGTTTCCAATAGATTAATTCAGGTATTTTCAGTAAAATAAGAAACCGTTTCTTTACACTAGGGCTTGACTAAATGATGACGTCATCAGTATCGATAAATTTTTTGACTGATTTTTTTAGGTAACCGTAATTCTTGCACAGCTTCTTCTAAGCACTGGCCCACACAACTGGCCCGAAGCTGTGCTGTGGTAAGGTCTATGTTGGAACGTGTATAAGTGTTTCTAGAATGTCTTCATACATAAATAAATAAATATGTAATTTAACAAAAATGAGGTTGTCTTGTTTATCAAATAGAAAGTATTATGTAATTAAAAGTGCATTAATTTAATTATTTTTGTTTCAATTTACATGATTTATCGTAACCTCGTCGATAAAACTTGGACCACCATAAGATACACATCACTATTGAACGCACACATGTAAAGTAACTTTTTGGTTACGCTGAAAATCCGCGTTTGTCATTCTATACTATACTACTTTCTATGATTGTAACGCAATAAAATAAATACTTAGTAGTAGAGTTATTTACGTCACGTGTTTCCTTTCTGAGTTGAGATGAAGTTACTTTGCATAAGACTCAGTCCTTCATCCTTAATGCATTAAATAAAAACAAGTGTTATTGTTAATGGATTGAAACTTATTTTGAAATAAATTGGGAAAGAGATCAAGATTTATTACGAAAATTATATCCTGCCTATTTAATATTATCCTCAAAAGCACGATCGAGGAAAACCTGTGCTGCTAAAACAAATAATTTATGTCTCATACGATTGAATTTATGTGCGAGGCGATGTGGGAATTGTAATTATAATATACTAGACTACAAATGCTCGTAACTAAGTAAAACCATTTGAAACTGTTTTTAAATATGTGTCTGACCGATGATGAATACATAGACTTATGTCTGGAGTCCTACCTATTCATTCTTAATGTGGAACCTAGGCATTGTATGCATATTGCATCTGCGTCACCTTGTTTATTCGTTATTGTATTGTTTTATTTGATATTTCATGTTCGAACACACGTCTATCCTCAACGTTAATTATCGTATTTGTTGTACCTACAATAGTAAAACTAATGAATTATTTCAACGGGATATTACCACCCTTACCACCATAAAAAACGAACGTATGATTCACAGAACATAAAAATGTTCTGTGGTATGATTGTTTACTAGTGTAGTGCGAAACTGTAAACAAATCAGTGTATGCTATTTTAAATATCGTAATCACAGCTAATTAAATCAATTTCCTATCGCACTGATAGCATTGTATAACATTTTTATCACTCATATTGTGTCACACCCACCGCCGTATTAACTAATCATAACCAATGCTCAGATATGAGATTTTAAACTTTCGCGTTGCATTACAATGAGAATTAGACATGACGGGTCTAAACACGAAAAATTAATATGAGTAAATGCTACTCACTGCTCGACGTTTCGGCTGCGTTGCAACAGCCGTGGTCACGAGCCAACTGGTGGATCGCGGCATCGTCTGCGCGGGCGGCCTGAAGCTTCTTCTGCCACCCTCACTTCATTTACTCATATTAATTTTTCGTGTTTAGACCCGTCATGTCTAATTCTCATTGTAATGCTCAGATATCTTCAAACAGTACAATGTACTGCCGAATTCCGATCACGTACGACCAAAGTGGCAAGTGACCGACGATACAAACGAACTCTTTCGATCAGTGATACGAACGAACATGATATAAACCGACAAGATGATGAAGTTCAAGTCGTTATTCCGTAGAGGACCGTCAAGCCAGGGGAAGCAAGAAGCTGGGACTCTCAAGGGCGCTCCATCTGTGTCCAGTTTGGACTCGAAGCACCATAAATTCGCTCCGGCGAGGGATAAGTCTTTGAAGATATTTGGCTCCAAAGAGAAACTCCACAAAGCGCATAAGAAGAAAGATTTAGGTAACAATAATGCGTTGGTAGAAGACCCGGAGTTACGGGAGGGTTTGGAGCCTTATGAAGATGGAGCGGTCAGGATCCACGACTATGGGAGTGCCGAGGAGCTGGGAGGGTCGGTAGGCGAGACCGGCTCGCAGGAGTTCGTCAGTCTGCCGGTCACCCTCAACGCTGAACACATGTCTGCCTTCCAGGAAGTAGAGCTCAGGCCTCGAGTACCATCTGAGGTGAGTTCTGCAATGTTATACCACATGCTTTTTACCTGATGATGTTAATTTTCATAGTATGACAAAAAGGTCTCTGATATAGAATATAGTAAACTAAATTCCAGAACTTCTAATGTCCTTTCATCACGCTCTTTTATTTTAATATTACTTTTATGTATAATATTCCGGCTATGCACATAGATTCTGGGTGCCGGGTATCTGTTAGTTGTTGTTTTCAAAAAAAATCGTTTTTGAAACTGTGAGTAAATCATTTATCGCTCCTTTCCAGGCGTCACTGGCATCAGGGGTCCGCGAGATCGAATCCCTGAGACGAGAACTGGAAGCGAGCGCTATGGACCGCGCTCAGTTGCAGGCGCGAGTGGACGAGCTGCTGGAGCGGGCGGCTGAGGCGGAGCGGCTGCGAGCTGAGCTGGAACGCATGAAGGTGAGATAGATGTTAACTACTGCGCTCGTGTGAGAGAGAGACAGGCAGAAGGGAGCTAGAAGCGAGCGCGATGGAACGGATGAAGGTGAGCTGCTGAGGCGATTTGGCAATATTAGCTAACCGGATGATATGGTTCTAAACGACCATTCATCTGATGGTGGCTTTCGTCGTCGTATTTATTACCTGAAATTATGTGATTTTGGTTTACAGTCACCTTGAAGATACAAATTACAAAATTCAAAGTCTTTATTAGGTTACTTAGTAAGTTTACAAATTTGTGGTTGGCTCTTCATTTTAAGCAAAGAGATTGCTTGTGTTAGGAAACGCTGGAATGTGTTAGGATACGACAGCCTTATTGTCTTAAACTTGCATGGTCACTAACATTAGATTAGTAAGATACGGAATTGCTACCATGTACCTTTTTATTTATGAGCTTATTTCGTCTCAGTTAAACCGTTTACTCCGTAATTATAGAGTTTGCAACGGTGCTGAAATATCAGAAGCCCAAAAATAAGATAAGGTACATGGTCACAATCCCGTATCTAACTAAACACTGTCATATCTTCAATCTGTCGAGTGCTCATCATTTTATATATTTATATATATTTTTTATCTTCATACTGTCTGCAGACATCGGAAGCAGAACGTTCGGCCGCCATTGAGCGTCTCGCCGACGAGAACGGGGCACTGCGCGCGCGCCTGCGCGGCGTGGCGCACTCGCCGCTGTCAGACAGCGAGAAGAGACAGCTGTTGCTGGCACCGGCTCCGAGGAGGATGCACTCTTCTGCGCCAGCGTCCATCGCACTTGCGCACAATGTACGTCACAACTTGACCAGCTTTGGTAGTTTCGTGTGTGAAAAAAAGTCACTTAGTTTTGTCATATAATTCTTCTACAAATAAATAAGTGTAAACATTGACCGCAACAGAGCTTCACATCAACATTCATAATACATCGGCATTACCATCGTGTAAAAGTGTAAGTTAAAGATGCCCACTTGCGCGTAGTCCTGTTTTTTTTTTCTGTCTCTAGCAACGTCAAATAAACTGACAGAGACAGAATGATGATTTAATCCAGGCTTAAGCGTAATCCTGTGTTTAATCATCATACGCAAGTGGGCCTAAGCTAATTACCTTAAAGTATAATCAATAATCCCGTAGAAAGATTTGACGTTTACAGTGTTACTACTTTTTGACGAAAAATAAATAGTGGTGTGACAAGAAGAATGAACTTCATCAATGTCATTCATTCACTCAAAATTCTTATTACGTCTCAAATTAAATTACATTCTTCTTATGATTTTATTTACTCTATTAAGCTATCTTGTAGGCTAGTTTCGTTAATTCGGTATAAAGATATTAGCATTGTTGGAAGAAAAAGAAGCCGAATTAAAAACAAACGCATCTAAATTTTCGGCTTAGGTAGCTGAAACCGGGTAAAATTTCAAACCGATTTCAGTTATTGCCCCTTAAAAAAGTGAAGTTTTCTAGCAATCGTTGAAATAAAACCATTGAGTTTATTATGAGTGTTCGATTTAATCGCCTCATTCGGTTATGTGACGAATGGACTGACGACTTAGCTGTATGGGCGAAGCCCATAGCCAAAACTAGAAAAAAAAAGAATATTGACTGATCTTTGAAAAAATAGAGGGAAGATTGTGTGAGAGAAATAAATATTGTAGAAGCCCATAATGACAAGTTTTTATCACACCTATTTAGGTGTGATAATAATCGGCTACGGAGACTAAAAATAGTAGATTTCGACTACGGTAGCGAGTCACAAAAAAACGGCTAACCGACTGCGCGGGACATATTATAGTGCACAAGTGAGTGCGCAAGCAAACACAGTTGTACTCTCTTTCTTTTCACTCTCTTAGCCCGATGAGACAGCAATCCCACAGAACAGAAAAATCCAGGCACATATTTATGGCACGGGGATCGAACCTGGGACCTCTGGCACAGCCGTAGCTTTTAAAAGCTACCCTCTAACCGCTGCACCACCGATGCCGTTACATCTTTATTAACTGGTTAATCCATAAATCCGATATTGACTAAACTTTTCCGGTTTTTATTCATTTTTAACTATTCCTATCTTTGTATCCGACTCCCTAAACCTGTGCATCTCGTCTCTGATGGAATTCGCATACATATAAGTACTTTTTTAAATAATATATTATGTTCGTTCGTACAAACTTTGTTTGAGTGAACTGTATGAACGAAATTAACCAAATGAACGTTACACGTCACTAGTAAGATAAATGTGGCAACATTATTTTACAAGGTGACATTAGCATCTGTCAAAAGTTTCTACGGGATTATTGATTAGACTTTAAAGTACCTAAAGGTAGACCGCGAAATTGAGACCTCGCCTACGGGGCACAGGGGCGCGGGGGAAGGCAAAAGCGGGTTGCGTGAGGGCGGCACGGTCACCATCTAGTGAACCACTAGATGGCGCTGCTTCAATCCCATATAAATTTACGTTAACGCGTTAGATGCGTTTGATCGAGTAACTCTCGCTCTGACTCGCACTTCGGCCTCAGCTCGCGCGCTCACGCAAACCGCTCTCGCTTACCCCCGCGCCCTTGTGCCCTGCAGGCGACGTCCTAATGAAGTGGTTTACCTATAAAATTGTTATTGAACGGTTTCTTTTTGAATCTCAGATACCTTGTATGATAGTTTAGTAAATGGTATCCGAGAATTGAGATAGCAATCTTGACAAATAAAGATCCTATTGGTTCAGGTAGTTAACTTCAGGTACCAGGCTTCCAGAACTCATGTTCTAATAGTTTAACATGATGTTGCAGGGCGAAGGCGACAGCGGCGACGCGAGCACGCCGGAGTGGGACAAGCACTCCTCGTCGTCGCTCAGCGAGGTCTCCGTCGCGTGCCTGCAGGACCGCATCCTGCAGATGGAGGAGCACCACTACAGGTATCAATGGCTGCTCTTGACTCTCTCTTTTGTTGTTGAAATCAAAGAAAAAAGACACTAACTAACGTCTACCTGGCCGTTGACGACTAAAGCGGCCAATCTCGACTGTGATCAGCCATCGGCGGCGCAGGAGATATGTTCATAAGTGTCACTTCATGACCTAAATTGAAATAAAGATTTTGAATTTGAATTTGATATTAAAGTTAATGATCTGCACGTGTGTACGCAATAGACAAGAGCACTCTCTGTTCCTTCACTCAAATAGTTCTGTGACCAGTTCGATCGGCCGCTGTCTCTTTCTTAGGATTACTTTCGATTCGATCGATAGGGTCGATTCCTTGACTCCTACCTATACCTAGAACTAAACTAATAATAATAATATGCGCCAGACAACACACCAATTGTCTAGTAGCGTGGTAAGGAATTGTCTTCCTTGTGTTACGAAGTACCAGACAACGATTATGACGGGGGCGTCTCCCATAAATATTTAAATACCTATAACATCCATGACTAAGTTACAAATGTTCGTGCTCATCACACAAACATTTGCCCCTTGCGGGATTCGAACCCGCGACGACCGGCGTAATAGTCAGGAGCGCTAACCAATACACCAAACGCGTCGTCATACATATGTCTGCCAATTACAATGCATGTTATAGCAGTTCATATTTGATTACAGCACAAGCGAAGAGCTCCAAGCCACCTTAGCGGAACTGGCAGACCTCCAGTCTCAATTGGCAGACGCTCATGCGGACATGGAGCGGCTGACGGACGAGAAGCAGGTCCTTCTGGAGTCGCTCTGTCGCCAGACTGAAAAGCTGGAGGACAGCCGCACTAAGGTAAGATAAATGAACCTTATTGAAATGTAGATAGAGCTGAATTTAGAATAACATACTCATGTTAGCTAGTAGTGGCTAGTTCACCTTAGTAACTCAACTAAGGTGAGCTAGCCACCACTAGCAGAACTATAGTAGAGTATAGGTGATATGGAGCGACTGACGCATGAGAAGCAAATCCTTCGGGAGTCGCTCTGTCGCCAGACTGAAAAGCTGTAGGACAACCGCACTATGGAGAGATAATGTGAACCCTATAAACACGTAAATAGTGCTGAATTCAGCATATAGTACAATGGAACTCCTCCAAGCCGCCTTAGCTGAGTTGGCAGACTTACAATCACATTTGGCAGACACTCATGCCGATATGGAACGGCTGATGGACGAAACAGGTTCTTCTGGAGTCGTCAGACTGTAAAAGCTGAATTTAGCATACAGTACTAGCGGGGAGGTCCAAGCCACCTAAACTGAGTTGGCAGACCTACAATCACAGTTCGCGGACACTCATGCCGATATGGAGCGGCTGATTCTATCTAAGTGTGAAAATGAGGATGCTATCAAAAATTAACAGTTAGGTTATGTTTCCAGGTGGACACCCTTCAAGAGCTGCTCCTGCGCGAAGGAGTCGAACCTGAGACGCTGGTGCCCAGCGACGCAGACCAACAACTTTTCGCTGTACTTAAGGTATGTCCTATCTACCTCCTTTATTAACTGTTACGATTGTATCGTCTGTGTATAATGTCATAGACAATCTAAATCAAAGACTATTTTCTGCGTTCATAAGCGGTTGTATGGTTGAAAAGACTGTTAACATATTCACAGGGCAATAACGTTTTGATAGTAAATAATGAATCTTTTTTCTTCATAAAAGGTGGCTCAAGAAGAAAAGCGACATCTATTGGCGAAGCAGGAACAACTAGAAGCGGAGCTGAACGAAGCTAAAACAGCGCTAGAAGAGAAAACCAAAGACAACGAATCGCTGAACGAGAGGATAAGGTGAGTTTTACTTTTGGTCCTTCGAGCCGTATACTCATAATGTAAAAGTTCATTTTACTTTTTAACTCTCAAAGCTTGCAAGGTCGCCGTGGAAAACTTTGGGAGAGGCCTGTGTCCAGCAGCGGACGACCTTTGGCTAATAATGCTGATGATGATGAACATGATAAAAAAGCAATGATTTGGCGTGTCTGTCTGTGGCATCTTAGATTCTCAACGAATGGACCCATTTTCAAGCGGTGTTTTTTATTTGAAAGCTAACGCAATAGAGCTGGATTTAACCTTACCGGGTAGGTGGCGCTAACATCACGCAATGACGTATACTAAGAGACCAAGAATTTCGCGCGGTCGGACCGACAGCACGGTAGCTCAATTGGAAGAGCAGTTGGCCCGGTAAGCCAGAAAGATGCTGGTTCGAGTCCCGCCCGTGCGCAATTTTTGGTTTCTTATTTCATGTTTAAGAATTCAAATATGACACTGTGAGTATAAGGAAACATTCAAAACCATGGATGTAACCTTGTTTGGAAATCGGAGCAGTCGATAAGTTTTGCAGCCGGATGTTTTCAATCTACTACTTAATATTTTCAGGTCACTCGAGAGTGCGACGTCGCGTCTCGAGGCGGCGCGCG